>JAKCPI010011123.1:0-11942 GCA_023213315.1 Euborellia annulipes | reverse complement strand
GAAATTTTGATGCAGTGACCCAGTCTGGATCTTGAGAAAATGTGGCAGCCAACCCTAAAATTAATTAATCACATTAATCAAAAAAAAAAAGACTAAAGTAGATTAATAAAATGTAGGTGAATCAATATGTAGCAAGATAAATAAAAGGCTAAGCAGCTATGATTATTTCTTTATTGTATTCGAACCAACAGCGACGTCAATATGACTTTGACTGGTTGACCTAGTAGATCGTTATTTAATTTTATAAAATGTCTATCAAAGAACACAGAGGGTTTCTATTGACTGATCCCTAGCCATGAAGATGGTCGCATAGTCGACCGAAACTCGCTGTGAGTTTGAATGCAATAAAGAAATAATCATAGCTCTTTTCGTTCTTGATATATTTTGTTCACAGATAAACAGACAGATAGACCATTTCGCGAAAACCACTTTTTTGGATTCAGGGGACCTCAAAACGTGTATATTCATCAAAATCTCGACATCGAATTTTTGACATGAATCCAATACTTTCTCTCATATTAACATATCGACGTTCTAATTAGTAAAGAGTCTAATTCCATTTTTTTTCAAAAATCATTTTTTTTGTATTTTCTGTTGAAAAATATCATTCTCCTTATGCCCTGATCTGGGTAAGAGCGTAATTCAAATTTTTCAGTTTGAAAAGTGTTTACCAGGTGTATAAATATCAAACCGCCCTTTTTTAAGTTGAAAAAACACGTTTATTCTTGGAAAATGGTACAATTTATTTTATTCAAAGTATTTGCCATCGCTTGCCACACATTTTTGCCATCTTTCTGCTAAATTGTGTATGCCTTGCCAGTAGAAGCTTTTGGTTTTTGAAGCAAACCATTCATCGAGCCATTTTTCGACTTCTTCGTAAGAACCGAAGTGCTGTTCAGCAAGCGCGTGTCCCATGGAAGCAAATAAGTGGAAGTCAGAAGGCGCCAAGTCTGGTGAGTAAGGCGGGTGGGGTAAGACATCCCAGTGAAGTGCGGCAATGGTGTCTCTGACCGGTTTTGATTTGTGTGCTGGGGCGTTATCATGTTGGAAAATCACTTTTTCGTGTCTGGTGACCCATGCTGGTCGCCCATGCATGCTTGTGTCACATTTAATTGTTCTGCAAGTTGTTTTTGAGTTCGAGTGTCATCCTCATCGAGCAATGCTTGTAGTTCGGCATCTTCAAACTTTTTTGGTGGTCTTCCACGTCCTTCGTTTCTCAAATCAAAATTACCACTTCTGAATCGTCGAAACCACTCCTTGCACTGTGTTTCGGACAGGGCATGGTCACCGTAAGCTTCCACCAACAAACGATGACTTTCAGCAGCACTTTTTTCAAATGAAAGAAGGTTCTTAAAGATCCCCGCAAAACCACATTTTCCGGTGGTGAATTCGATTTTTCTAAATGATGAAAAACTATGTTCTGGTACGAATATTGAAACGGTGGGTATTTTTTATTATTGACAGATATCAAAACAATAAGAAAAAACTGACAGACTACTATAGCCATCTATATACGAATTAATATGGCCATCAGTAAATGGCGGGCGGTTTGATATTTATACACCTGGTAACAGTGGCACTAACAATGACAATGAAATGTTTTTTGGCTCTCCTGAAAAAATAAACAAAAATGGAGTTAGGCACTTTACTAATTAGAACGTCGATATTTAGATGTAAGAGAAAGTAAAAAAGTTCTGCACCTTAGAAAAGGTTGGAAATCACAGCTCTATCCAGGGGCGTATATAAGAGGGGGGGGGGGGGGGCCCGCCCCCCTCCCCCCAAAATTTCCCAAACCCATATATACATATATCCTCCCCCCTCCCCGGGGGGGGCGCGCCCCCCCCCCCCCCCAAAAACCCCCCCCTATAGGGATATACTGACACAACAAATTTTCCGCAGGGTGGAAAACTTTGATTCCGCAAAAGAAAAAATTTTCCGCAGAAAAATTTTTGAGTTCAGGCCCGCCCCCGAAAAAATTTCTATATACGCCCCTGGCTCTCTCTATATTCCTTGTTACTCTGTTTTCTTTTAATTGATGGTAATATGAAAAATGAATACTTAAATAAATACTTCTTATTAACTTAAAAGAGGAATCTATCTTGCAGAGCTTGGTATACTCTTATGAAGTACAATTGAGAATCACTACTTTTATAGATAATTATACAAATGCTAGTATTTTTCCCTTTAATAATCCATAATTTAGAGACAAAGAGAGATAGATAGAGATTATTGATTGTCCTTTTGGTAATATAATATAATTTCCGTTAATATGTAAAAAGAAAGGAACCATGGGACAATTATTGACTTCCTCGAAATTATCACAGTATCCTTTCATTATATATTTATATAAAACAAAATTTGCATAGTGATTTCTTTCTTTTTATTTTTTTTTTTTTTAATAAAATGGATAATGAGAAATGGATAATTTAATTATTGATAGAGGTCATGATCGAGACTAACCCTTGAAGGGACAGGCTGACACACTGACCTACCCAAAGAGAATCATTGGTGATCGGTAAATGACCTCCACCGACTCTCTCTCTCGCCTTCCCTCTCTTTCTCTGGAGCCGATATTATATAATAGAAAGAACTATAAGGAATGAATTTACGTATAAATCCAATTAAAAGTGATCTACTTATATAATTTGAATTTTATTTTTTTTAGTAGTATTAATCAATGCCAGGCCCTAGTATGTTTTTTTTTATTTTACTAAGATATTTTCTAATATCACCTTTTGTTTGACAACTAGAAAAAATATACAATTAATCTAATTATATATTTTAATGGGTCAGGTTAGTGGCTGTAGATATGATAAATATGGAGTTGAGAGAATGCAGCCAAGGAGGTTTAAACCAATGAAACACCAAAACGCTTCGGAGAAATTTTATTTTGCCATCTTCAGGCGATTAACGAATTTTCATGTTTATATTAAATACAGAACCATTGCCCTGTAAGTTGTATTTTATAAAACCGACTTGGCCAAATGAAAAATGTTTGAATTTCATATAAACATGTAAATTAGTTAAACAAATGAAGATGGCAAAATAAAATGTTTGCCGAAAAGTCTCAACTGGGAATTGGTGTTTCATTGGTTTAAACCTCCTTGGCTGCATCCTCGCAACTCCAAATTTATATATTTTAATACAAAAATAATCTTTTAATCTTCTCTGAATATAATCATATTTAATTAATAATAATATTTTATATTTGATGAAGCTCAGGAACCTTCTTTACAATTCTTTACATTATCTGGGGTCAAATAAAGTTTTGTTTTAAAAAACTTTTTGACTTTTAATTGAACCTACTGGTCCGAATCCTATTGAAAATATTTTAGTCTCAAAAAATAAATCAAGGATGGCTATGGCTGAGTAGAGGTATACAAATGAAGAAAAAACAAAAAGTGTGCAGTCAGTCTATTTTCTATATTAATTTAACCGGCACCTAACGTATCAGTTCTAAGTTTAGTCCATCTAAAGAGCTAAAATACAAATTTTTTTCTGAAGATCAAAGTATACATAGCATTAGTTTTTAATTAATTTCTATAAATGCAACTGAGGTTGTATCACAAAGGCGTAGACATATAACCTTCCCAAAAACGGAAGGGCATCATGAAAACATTCACATTTTAAATAACAATGTTCAGGATGGAGATGCCTTTTCCGTCTGTAGTGAGGGGTTTGAGTCGGCTTTCGAAATTAGATTGAAACTTTTATTTCTCTCTTTATATACATTTATATTATTTATTATTCAAATATAAAAATAAATAAAAAAGTTACACTATTTTGAGCGTCAGGTTATTGCGGGAGGGGGAGGGGGGTGGAAAGTGGCAAAATTATGGTTTTTGGCAAATATCTCGAAAACTAAGTTAAGAGGTTTCTGGCAAAAATTCTGGAGAACAAAGAAACTCAAGAACGAAAAGAGCCAGAAGGTTGGCACTTCTTATTTGAGTTAGGCACCCCCAATTTTTCGAAAAAACAGAAAAAGTGAATCAGTAATGTGCTAGTACTTTTTGTGCGATTTTGTTCGTAAGCTTCGTGGCACGTCTCAGAGGATGGGCTAACTCAAATATGAAGTGTCAACCTCCTGGCTCTTTTAGTTCTTGAGTTACTTTGTTCACATACATCTTCCGTTTTGATATATGTATGCCTTGGTGACATAGCCCCAGGTAACTGTTGCATTAACTAACAATTGTATTAATAACTAAACATATATATTTTGATGTTTATCAAAAAATCATTATATTAGCTTTGAAGATGGTCTAAACAATAATAATGAAGTGGAGATATCAGCCAAATTGGAATAATCCAGGTTCAATAAAATTCCCAGAATAAGACGTTTCGGCCTGAATTTATTTGGCCATCTTCAGTTATTGGGCTACAAAATTGTATATAGATATTTTCTCATTGGATCATTTATCTCTGAGCTTGGGCACAGAAGCCATATAATTTTGTATGAAGCGAAAAAAATTTTATTATTGACAAATCCCGGTTTGATCACATGTGCACTTGCACTATGTGTATAATTGTAAGTAAAAATAAAAACAACACAACCAACTTAAAAAATATATTGTAATAATAGAATGTAAAAAAATTTTGTTAATATCTATATACAATTTTGTAGCCCAATAACTGAAGATGGCCAAATAAATTCAGGCCGAAACGTCTTATTCTGGGAATTTTATTGAACCTGGATTATTCCAATTTGGCTGATATCTCCACTTCATTATTATCACATCACCAGCCACAACCTCAAAAAAGCGATGGTCTATACTTAGGACGGAGACAATTATTCGAGGGCCGAATTAATAAAGAAAATACCCTAGCAGCAAATTTCTTGTTTTTTCTTCATTTGTTTGGAACATTTATTATCTATTATTAATAAATTTCGCTTATTTTGAATTTTTAGCCTTCCCTTTAAATTAATTTTCAAAATTATTTTCGCAATTTCATAGGCTCATTCTGGGGAGAATTTTTGATTTGTACGTAGTAGCTTCATTTCAAAATTTTCTTGGGGGGGGGGGGGCAAACTTTTTATTTTATTAATTTTTTAACCTTTTGTTTATATACCCGTAGATATATTTTGAAATATATTTGTGAAGTGGCTGTTGTATTTCAACAATAGAAGAGGGAGCGCGGGCAGCCAGGAAGTAAGCCTCTACGAATTGAAATTCAAGAGTAGTGGAGACAGTTTCGCCTATAATTAAATATCGCCATCCTCAGTCCATTTTCGAGCGTATGCACTCATATGCCAATGCATTGAGTCAAATGTAGAGTTGTCTATACTCTCGAAAATGGACTGAGGATGGCGATATTTAATTATAGCCGAAACTGTCTCCACTACTCTTGAATTTCATTTCGTAGAGGCTTACTGCCTGCTTCCCGCTCCCTCTTCTATTATTTTGAAATATTTTATTTAGAATAATATAAAAATTTAAAAGAGATCAGAGCCCTTGGTGAGGGGGGGGGGGGGACAAATGCTCGCTGCCCTCCTCCCCCTCCCCCAATGATGCCTCTGATTGTACGAGACTTCATATATAAATTCTTATAAAGTTATATTAAGGTAAAAAAATCCACACCTTTAAAAAGCTGCTATCCAAATGTCCATTTAGAGTATTATTCCGTTTATGTATCATTTAATGATCTGCTTGAGGAGATTATTGGAAAGTCGCAATGCTATTTAAATTCTTGTTTGTTTCTGTGCAGCAATGTCAGCTCTGGTACTCAGGTGAAGCGGCAAGAGATGCCGCATTATTACATCCGAACGGAGGGCGGTGACGGATGGGAAGATGGACACACTGTCACTTTGACAGGATATCATGATATTAACAGGTAACGTAATAGATATCTACAAAAGAAAGGAATAATTAATTAAATAATTCTAATAACTATTTATGAGTTTGTTTATAAAAATAAAACTAATACTTTTTTATTTAAAATAAATATTAAAATTGGCCAGTTTTTTTTTTATTTTTTGAGATTACAATTTAAAGTGAATAGATAGGTCGAGGGTTAACATCTCGTCCCTTGTTACAATTGAATGGCCACCAATCAAATGAAATAAATAGGGACGAGATCTAAAAGGTTTTAGATGCACAGTGGGTTAAAAAAACTCTTTTTTAGATTTTGACCAAGGCACTGGTCAAAAATGGTTTAAACCGTCCAAAATTGGTTTTAACCACAAAATTAATTTAAATTGTATTGGATACCAATCAATTTGAATAAATAAGAACGGGTTTTCTAAATGGTATCCGATGCCATTTAAAAAAACCTTAAAATAAAAAATATATATATATATTTATAATTAGAAGAGGACGGGAGACTTCCCAGAAAACAGCAGCCAAGTAAAAATAAAAAAACGTTATATCCTGTCGCCGACGTTTCGAGCGCTAGTCGCATTTATCTTCAGGGCATGAAGAATTGTCAAAAATAATAATAAAATACAAGTGGTGTGGTACTGTATATTAATATCATCCGTAAACATGTTTGTACAATTTTGCATCGTTATAAAAAAGTGAAATAAACAAGAACCATTCAACAACTAACTATGCGACTGAAACTACATTAGAACAGACTTGCTGTTGCTGTTAGGTTTTATATATATATATATATATATATCCTGGCATAAAATATCTGGAGTGACAAGCACAGAACATAAGTTTCAATTAGCGAATGTAAGCGAAAGTTTCATAATTTTCAACTTTTAATTAAAACTATTAGTCCAAAATTCCTGTAAATAAAAAATTGGATTAAAACCAGGACTGTTAAAACCGGTTTTAACATGTGGTTTTAACCACCCTTTTTAGATGGCCAAAAATTTTTTAAAAAGTGAATAAATGACTTACCTCCTTCTGAATATCATGTGAAATTTGTGTTTCGCAAATTTTTTTGTTAAACAGTCATGGCAATGAATTGAGCGGTGGATATGTTGGTCCAGCTGACAGCATGTGTATCCGAGAACTAGATAAACCATCTTCGGAAAATAAGAACCATGTGTTTTGGACACCATTACCGCCAGGATCGACGGGTTCAACTACAACACATATTAATAACAATTACAACAACAATACTCAATGTAAGTTTGTTTCTTATTTAATATTATTAATATAAATAACTTAATAGAAATTTTTTATGAAACCTAATTTGTGAGATTAGGATTGTTTATTTCCGATTGGGACAAGCTTCATAGCTAGACATAATACCGAGTAAATAAACATAAATTAAAAAATTATATCATTTAAGATAAAGAAAATTTGCGATAGGAGTTTGTGTTTCATTGGGTCAATTTCCTCTCCCCCCTCAACCCCTGGTCTCGAAACTTCCCGCTTTAGCGGCGGGCCCAAGTTTCACATGTATTAAAAGCATTGATGGAACAATAATAAGGAGAGTTAAAATATTAATTTTAATATCTATACCGGCATCCCTTATGGGAGGTAAAATTGACGATACATCTATTTAATTATTTAATTTATGTTGATTTACTCTGTGTGTATAGCTCTGAAGTTGGACCCATTCGGGATCTCAATGTCAGCAAAGATGGCAATAAATGAATGAAAAAATATATAGTGGCATTTGCCTGCATGTTGGGATATACATGTATAATCAGCTATAGACCAATCTTCAAATATACATCCATGAAAAGAACCCAAAATTCATTTATAAAGGATGACATAGTCTTACAGTATGTTGAGATAAAGAGAGGATAAGATAAATTAGTGTATATATCTAAACCTTTGAATAAATTAGCTAATTTTATTATAGAATCATGTTATATAAGCAAAAGTTGGGCATATATACTCTGTAATTATATTATTATTTTTCAAGTTCCTATGACATCCATCAGTCAAGAACAAATTAATTTCTTCATAAATTAAAAAAAAGATCCTCTTCAAGGATTTCAATATAATTAATATATTTTTATTTTATTAGTGTTTATTAGAAATTTTCGTTTTGGTCATCAAGGTTCATCAAAAACAATAGAAGAGTAAGTTGGATATTAATTAATCTTATCCAACCAGGAATAGATATTAAAAAAGAAAAAAAAACGAAAAATTTTTAATTATAAATAGTAATTCCCATCATGAATTTATTACAAAAATTATAAAACACAATTAATTAGTAGAAAATAAAATTAATACTTTATAGAGAGTGAGTATTATATTATATTAGTGAAGGACAATTAAAATAATCCTATTGCAGCAGTTTTTTTTTAACACTCACTTTTTTCCCATTCACACTCATATAAGCCATTTGGCTATTGCAGTATTGAACAGGGACGTATATAGAATTTTTTCGGAGAGGGGGGGGGGGGCGAAATCATTTTTAAATATCCCCTTCCATCCATATACAAAAATATTTTTAAAATACCGGATATATACCTGAGCTCCAAGGGGCTCGGACCCTCTCAAAAACAAATTTTCATAAATTTTTTTTTTTTAATCGAAATTTTTCAGTTTTCATCTGAGCCCCGAGGGGCTCTCGGGCCCTCTCTTACACAAAAGTTATATTAGAAAAATTCTTATATATAATAATATATTTCATTTTTTTTATTTATTGGCCATAAAAATATAGATATTGGCCATATACCCGTACTGATGAAAATCATAGAGGTGAAAATCCGAAAATTCAATTTTTGAATTAAGCCTAGCAAACATTGTTAAAAAGTCTTCTCTTTGGAGTGCCAAAGTGGCGAAAATATATTTCCATTCTTTGCAATTGATTCTGGCCTATTTATTTGTTGCCTAGTTATTTAAATGTATGTTTAAAAAACTTTCAAACCCCTTTTCTCGAGGAAGGTGAAGAAAAATAGACTTTATTCGGCCCAAAATATTTTATTTCCTATGTCAACGTTTCGGGGACTATACGTCACCCATCCTCAGGATTTTAAATACAATACAACAAAAAAAAAAAAAACTTTACAAATATAGACAAACTTAAACAAAATAAAAAAGAGGGGAAAAATACACTTACAAAGGTTGTAAAAAATCTTTCGTGCCTCCAGCACTCGTAAAATAAATACAATTATTTTGTTGTGTGAAATGATGGCTGTATTTTATCTTAGGCTTCAGCTCACCATATAGCCAAATTACATACAAGTTTCAACCACGAGCCACTCTGAGTCAATGCTTGGCATCCGTTAATGAGTTTGCTTTTTGCTGTTTGCCCTTTTCTCGAATTGTTGAATTTCAGACTTTTGCCACTATGATTCTCACCAGGCGATATATGTATATATGAATGTATGGTACTGAATAAAAATGAAGCTGTCATTAATTTGTTTAAAACAATGCTTCCCAATCTTTATGGCCTAAAATTACGGGTTGATTTTAGGCAGGAGAATTGAGTATTTACAGTTAAAAATTTCTTTTAAAATAAGAACAAGATAAATTTTATTTTGTTTTTATTTTATTCAAATTAGAGTACACATATAGCTTGACGTTTGCATGTCACAGGAAGGGAATCGTTGAGAACGGAATTTAATGCATTCCCCTTCGAAAACTAAAGTTTTCATAAATGATAAAAATATTATGATTTGTTAAAATGTCAGATAATCGAAGCAATTATTATGAGCAGTCTCAACCTTAGAAGGTCACTGCTACGAGGTAATTAATTAGCATAAACGTGAGAGAGTGTATAGAATAAGATTCTGGGCAAATAAATTTCAATTTATCATTTATTACTCTGCAAACGAATATGACTTTTTGGAGGGTGGAATGAGGTGTATGGTAGGCAGAAAAACAGTGTCAGGATGGGAGGATAATGGAATGATTTAGTTCAGGATTCAAATTAGAGCAGAAGAAGAAACATCTATTTACGATTTAAAAAAAAAATATATATATATATATATATAATTGTATTATATTGGTTAAAAATTAGTTTAAAAATATGGACTAAAGAAAAAGATTTATTAAAAATTATACCATATTTAAATTTTAAACGATTTACTATTTTTAAATATTATTTTTGGATTCACATCCTTAAGTGAATTCAACTTCCTATACTCATGACCAAGGTCAAATAAAGAGGAAGATATATTAGCCTTAAGGTTTAACAAGAATTTGGAAGAGGTAATTTTTTTTAATAGAGAGAATATTTTTAACAATAGTGAAGCGAATTATAATAGACTGCAAATAGCCTTGGTCAATTTTTGTCACAATATATGATTGGGAGGTTAAATCGATTAAACTTAATTTATTGAAAGAGGCGTATCTGGACAGTATATATTTACACTAGACATATCTTTGATTAGCTTAGAAAACTTTGTGTACGTACAAGTATAATAGTTTTCATTGGAATAAAAAAAATCACATTTTTTGGGATTATACTGATAAAAATAAGATTACAAATTTGCGAGATGAGTTTTTATTTGATTGGCCAAAAATTGTGCCCCATGGTGTTGAACCAGGACCTTCACGCTTTGGCGGCGCCTAGGTCGCCGGCCTAATAAACACAACATCTCCCACCCCTATTATACTAATGAAATTAAAATTTCAATGTCACGAAAAGTTCTTAAAATCAGGGGAATATTTCCGAAGATGCGGCGCGGGCCTGGGGCGGCAAATTTTAGCGGCGGGAATTTGTGTGAAAAAACAGCTAATTTATATACGAATAAATTTTTTTTTTACTTTTTTTATGAGGGGGGGGAGGTTTTTTTTTTTTTCCTTTTTTTAAAACAAATCCCATAAACTTAGTATGTCTAACTGAAAAGTATTTGATGTTGAAAAGGTATAGGTAATCAGTGTTAGGGTGTTTCTCAGTGTTGGGGTGGTTGAAGGGGGGTGGGGGAGGCAAGAGCCTAGAGCCGGCAAATGCCTAAGTCCGCCCATGCTTAAAATACTGCAAGCCATCTAGCAAGCACGATTGGAAATGCGTCATCATTCTACTAGGGTTGCAACGTCCCAAGGGAAGTGAAATGGCGATTTTAACAAATTAACTATGTCGAGCTTTGTTTGAAAAGAGATGGAATTATTTTCTAACAACGCACAAATAGACTGTAAATAAGCCAGTCAATATATCGTTTAAGATAACAAATTTGCGAGATGAGTTTGAGTTTGATTGGGTAAAAATTGCTCCTCTAGGATAAAGGTAGTCCGCCCGCTGCGAAAGCGTGGAGGTCCTGGTTCGACACCAGGGGACGCCCAACCCAAACACCAAACTCATCTCGCAAATTTGTTATCTTGTGCCTGGCTTATTTACAATCTATTTGAGCTTTGTTTGAAAAAAAAAAAACATTCCTTTTCAAACAAAGCCTAGTTAATTAAAAATAAGGATTTCTCTTTTCCTGACTTATTTTTACTTTCTCTTACCTATGTATATATGTAATATATATATGAGAGAAAGTATTGGATTCATGTCAAAAATTCGATGTCGAGATTTTTGATGGATCTTCACGTTTTGAGGTCCCCTGAATCCAAAAAAGTGGTTTTTGCGACATGGTCTGTCTGTGTGTGTGTCTGTGTGTCTGTCTGTCTGTCTGTCTGTGTGTCTGTGAACAAAATATCTCAAGAACGAAAAGAGCTAGGAAGTTGAAATTTTATATTTAAGTTAGGCACCCCCATGGGACGTGACACAGAAGCTTTTGAACAAAATCGACCAAAGAGTACTAGCACTTTACTGATTCACTTTTTCAGTTTTTTTCGATTTTCTCAAAATTTGCTCCAACGATTTTTTTTAAATTCAAAAATCAATTATTTTTTAGATTCTCTATAAAATGTATATTCTCATTTTGTGATTGAAATCTTCTGAAGACCACTTTACTCTTGTACTCCATAGAAAAGATAGGAGAAATGGTTGCCATGGTATCAAAATATAAATATTTTCCCATACTTATAAATTTTACATCTTGAATTCAATTGTACCCTACTGTCGGAAACTAAATACATGTTGACACAAAAAATCTGGTGTGACAAGCACAGTACACAACTTTCGATTACCGAAGGTAAGAGAAG
>JAKCPI010011122.1:0-13205 GCA_023213315.1 Euborellia annulipes | reverse complement strand
ACTAGACGCAAAGCCCCGCCTTCGGCGGGGCTTTCCGTCTAGCGGGGGCTGCGCCCCTGGACCCCTTGCTCGCCTTTCCTTTTCATTTTTATATATAGAGATTATTTTAACGGTTAATTATGAACTTAAGATTTTTTGTGAATAATATCCTTTCCGGGACTCTCCCGATACACAAACAAAAAACTTACGCCGATATTTTAGAATTCAAAATGTAAATAAATAAAAAAATCGTAAACATGGGTAAATATTTATATTTTGTTACCATGGCAACTATTTCTCCTAATTTTTATTTTTTTCTTATTTTAACGGTTAATTACTCATTAACTTATTGTTATTTGTGAAACAAAACCTGTCCGGGACTCTCACAAACATACACAAAAAATTTCATCAAAATCGGTTCAGTCGTTTAGGAGGAGTTCAGTCACATACACACGTACAGAAGAATTATATATATAAAGAAAGATTAGAACGTACACGCGTCTTGTCGGGTCGCTTTGAGAAATTGTTTCAGATCATATAAATAATTGTATTATATACTTTATATATGGATACTGTTTTTCCCTCAGTGACTTGCTTATTAGATGTTGTCCCATCTCATATGTAGAATGGCTTCTCCATTTATTTTATTATTTTGTAAAACTCTTCCATTATTATATAATTTAATGCACTGAGGATGGTTTTGCTTTAGGCATACCGAAATATTTGCAAATAAATTATTTAGACGTGGAAAGCGCTGTTTGTTTACTCTCCACAACCATAATTCAATCGTCCCACCATACATGGTTTCGGGTATTAAATTTATATTATTATAAATATTTATTATTAAGTCAAATAGACAGCAAATTTATCCATTATTAATGGGAAAAAATTGAAATATATTACAGTAGTCTTTTTAATCGGACCTAAACTGATTCTGAAAATTCGGGAGAACCCGGAACATTTAATATAATGCAAAATTTATTGTTTATCTCTTGAAAAAATCTGTAATGACACTTTGTTTTTTTAAATTACCCATCTTTTTTTGCTGCAAGATCCCGAAGAAGTGACTTTTCAACACGCCTGATTAGCTGATGTCTGCCGGAGTATCCAAGTCCGGATTAGCAAGACTCTACTGTACTTATTTTATTCTATTTAGAGAATGAGCAATGCATGTACATTTTTTTTTTACTTTCTCGTATAGTATATAAAGAGAAAGTAGTGTAATCGTCAAGAAATTTGGGACTTCGAAATTTTGATGTTTCTCCACATTTTAGACCTGAGTCAAAAAAACAGTTTTGGCATTATGTCTGTGTGTTTGTGTCTGTCCGTGTGTCTGTCTGTGTGTGTGAACACGATTGCTGCCAGATCGATGAAATTTGGTATATACTCCTTACTGTAAAATTGTATATTTCTATCAACTTTTGGAGTAAATACGATCACCTGGAAGTAGTATTTTACCTAATAAGTTTTTTTCAGAAATTAATTTAGAAAAAATCAAAACAAAATCATACAGGTGTCATCTTTTATTCTCCGGCCCTTTCTATATGTTTATTTCTTTATTATTTCGCCCTTTTTATTTATGTTGAATGAGGAAAGAAAATATACAGCCAATAATTGAGCCGCTATTTAAGCTCTTTAGTTCAATATTTCGGTTGGGATCCCCCTGCCATCTTCAGCATTCAAAGAACAAATTCAAATTTTTATACAAAAAAATAGAGTTGTCATTATTATTAATATAACGTATTTCCCATCTTGGTTAATTGAATATATAATTTTCTTAAAGAAATTTGACTTCTTTGAGGAGTAATCAGGTATCACCTCGAAGGAGTTACCGGGATTATTTTTAATATAGAAAAAAAGTAGCTCGTTAAAAAGATTGAACGTAATCCAAATTTATATTTTTATTTTACAATACAACATCGCATATTTTTTTTTTTTTTGCAGTCAAGCAGTCAAATCTTACCTAATATGAATAAATCATCTACAAGCCCCACACCAATTGGAATGGCAGGTCTTGCAGCGAGTTATCAACCAGCAAAAAATACATATTCTTCGAGTTCTAAATCTAGTTCAAGTAAGAAATATAATAAATAAAATAATGATAGAGAACTGAACGTGGCGATGTTTAATAAAATTGAAAATTTTTTAAAGACGTACAGTGAGGGTCAATATTATCCCACCCATGTGCTTTTCTTTTTTGTGATTATTTGATTGTTTTAAAAAAAAAAATGAAACTTTACTGGAAATTTTCCGGTTTGGAATCTGGAAAGTTTCCATAAAAAAATATATAATATTTTTTTTAAAAACAAATAAATAATCACAAGTAGAAAACGCATGGGTGGGACTTAATATTGTCCCTCACTGTACATGTATTAATATTTTGATTTCGTTCTTACTTTCTCTTACCTATATATGTATGTATATAGAGAGAGCAAGTATTGGAATGGATTCATGTCAAAAATTCGAAATTTTAATGGATTTGCAAATAATAAGGCTGAACGCACACCAATTGAGCAAAAACGCTCTTGGACAAAAGGTTTTTGACTATTCGTGCCTAAAACTGTTTTTTCAATGCTCTTCTATGTGTCAACGCACACCGAGAAGGCAAAACACAATTGAGCATTATTCGACATCATTGAACAAAATGTTTTGACATTGAGCGTTTTGCTCAATCGGTGTGCAAAAATGCCATTTTGCCTAATCGGTGTGCGTTGACATTGAGCAAAACGTTTAGCCCTTGGACTAAACGTTCTGTCATTGAGCGTTGGTCTGCTTTCAGTCTAAGACCCATCAGTATTTTGGACTGACTGTTCGCCAAAAAGCTCGTTCAGACTGCGCAGCTTACCATTTTTATTTTCAAAGTGATCGAGCCTAATTACTAAACATTAATATTAAAGCCATATAATATATATATAAAAGAAGGTGTTTATTAATTAAAAGCATTGCTATGAAAATAAAAGTATAAACTGAGTAACACAGACCATATAAAACCAAATTGTTAATTTTTCTTAGTCAAATTTAAGGATTGCTGTGCCCCCGGCCCCCCCCCCCCCCAGCCGGCCCTGGGTTTCAAGTGAAACATTTTGAACAAAGGTTTCACGAGGGAAACTCACATAAATACAACCTTTGTTCAATATTAGTCGTTTATTATTGTAGTAATTTTTATATCTAATTAATCCCATTTTTGTTTCAGAAAATAAAAAACGTTTTTAATTAAAAGGAATAAACTGAAATTTGTATTTATTTATAAGAAAAAAACAAGAAAAATTATAGATATATAATAATACATTTATTATTATAATTGGTATTTTGCCAAAAATAACCTCCATTTAAAAATTTTTATTTTTCTTATAAAAATTGAAGGTAAGGAAGATAATGTTTAAAAAAATCTAGATCTTTAAATATAGAAGCATTTTATTTTTATTTTATACATTTAAAAATTAATTATGTGATATAATTCTAATGGTTTCTTGATTGTGGAATTTAGTGTCATTAAATATTTGAAATTTTTTTTATATTTATAATCAAAGCTTAGTTATTTAGAATAATATGTTTATAAATTCATTTGCAATGACAAAATATTTTTATTAAGAACAATCTATTAAATGTAAGCATTAATGAATGCCGGGTCGGTTGTTCTTAATGAACTACACTGCCATTATAAAATAATTATGCAAATGAGAATATATATATATATATATATATATATATATCACCTTGAAGTTTCAGGAATCGAAAAATCGACAATGTTCCCTTCAGGACAGTAGACAGAAATTTGTTCGAGGGGGGGGGGGGGCGGTGGTGAAAGGTTCAGTTTTTTTTTAATTTAAGGTCTTTTTCCCCATCACATATATTTCAAATTAAATTTCGATTTCAAATGATTTGTAGTCACTTCAAATAAAATAAATTTTTCTCGCTTGGGACGGGAAGCGAACCCGAAACCCCAGAGAGGACAATATCAATTTTGATAATTAGCTTATATTTTTAATTTTCTGAATAAATTCCTGAATCTTTGTGATCAAGGTGATACTGTATATATATTATTTTTGCTATACGATTTATTTTTATCCAATATTTATATTTCATTTATAAATATAAAGAAAATTTAATTACTAATTTAAGTGCAAATAATTCTAATCCTTTTTCTAGAAAGAAATCCATTTTCTCTTCTCAATCTTCAAATAAATTTGAGAAAACAGTGTAGACTGAGAATGAAAATCGTATCATCTATAAAAAATAAAAATAAAATATGTTCATAAAAAAGTCTTCTTTTTCTTATAATTTATTTTTTATTTGTTAAAAAATTAAATAATAAGTAGGTAAAAGAAGATTTGAAGGGCAATTATAAGAAAGCTTATTTATTAATTGACTTTTTGATATGTTAAATTAATTATGTCAAATAGACTTATTATGTAATATCTAAGAAATTCTTCATGCATTATACCATACTCATTTTGTTTTTGAAGACAATTATTGTTTATAAAATGAAAGAGTGTGGATGCAGTCCAATATTTATATTAAGAATAACGGATTACGAGGTTCCGTTATTCTTAATTATTGTTATGTTAAGAGCTATATTTCTCTACCATTCAGAAATTTTATAGTGTAGAGATATTTCAAATTTTCACAGGATAGGGACGGCTAAATAATATTTACTCAAAGGCGGCAAATATATCTAGAATCCCTCCTGTATATATCTATATATATGTCGTAGACACATTGTGAAATTAGACATTTCATGAACTGCAGACAGATCTTGTAATGGTCGGTCAGTTATACGAAGTCACTAAAATTTTTAGGCAGTTCATGAAATAAGTTGTAGAATTACATGAAACTGAGAACATTTTCTCAGCTGCGACCATTTTTATTCTGGAATCGGCTCTCTAATTTTGTATTGTCACAAATATTACACGATCGGCAAAACGGCTATTAGACATTTCATGAACAGTCTAAATAACTTAGACATTTCATATAATTCCACAACATTACATGATCTGTCTAAGGCCCCCATTGCATTTTATTAACTACCATTTTAGTCACTTCGTGTAACTGACCGACCATTACACGATCTGTCTGCAGTTAATGAAATGTCTAGACAGTTCACGAAATGCCTAATTCCATCTAATTTCACGAAGTGTCTACGACATATATATATATATATATATATATCGCCTGCTGAGAATCATGTTGGCGAAAGTCCGAAAAATCAATTTTTGAGTTAAGCCTACTAAATTTGTTAAAACGTCTTCTCTTTTGAATGTCTAAGTGGCGAAAATATCCATTCTTTGATATTGATTCTGGCTTATTCATTTGTTGTCCTGCTATTTAAATGTATATGATTATAAAACTTTCAAACTCCTTTTCTCGAATTGTTGAATTTCAGACTTTCGCCACTATGATTCTCGCCAGGCGATATTACAGAAAATCGTATGATGCCATTTTAAATGCAATATCATTTATGAAATCTAATGCCAATGAGCAGAGAACTACATACATTCCACTAGCAACTTTTTCTTGTGGCTACTTCAAATCGAGGTGTCCTGACTCATGAACTTCGAACTGAAGAAAGATTCAAGCAATAAGTGACAACAAATGATAAGATCTATGTTGCGATTATCGAGGGAGAATAGAAAATTGCATTCAAGAGAATTCAAACCTTCTTTCTGACACTTATTCAAATGACATAGATTTAGAATTGCCTGTAAATATGAAGAATTTTCTAAATTTTGATTTTCATTAAACAATTTCTGTTCATTTCAAAAACGTTCTGGTCCCATTGGTCATAATAAACTAAATTTATAACCAGTCTTTTTGTCATAAGTGTTAATAAATTTATTAATAATTTTTTTTTAAATCAAAATACTTTGTTTTGAACAATGACAGTTCCTAAAAAATTGCTGTTTATATTATACTGTATATATATATATATAATTAATGGGCAAAATATCAGCATGAATTAATTAATTTGAATAAACACCTTTATAAATATAAAAAAAAATTGATTAATGAATGATATTACCTCGACAAAAAATGCGAAGTTCATAGTTATAAATGGTCCAGCTTTTGCTTCAATTTTTTCTTGAGTCTTTGCCATTATAATTAGTAATGATAATTTAGTACTTTGATCGAAATTGTACCATTGGTTTTTATAAATATTGGTTGCAATTTTAAAATACTAAAACAAAATCGAATTAATATTATTTTAGTAAATATTATTATAAAATTTTAATGATTAAAAAAAAATTACCTGTGCTTGAGTTTCCTCACTGACCCAACAAAAGACAAGAAATTGAATACCAAAAGTAATCAGTGAAAATAGGAAAGTAAAAACTTTATCAGGATCATCCCCCTAAAAATTAAAATATTTTTATTGTTTAAATTTATGACGAGTAATGATAGAGATCGATTGATATTAAAAAAAAAAAAAAAAAAAAAAAACTATATAATTTTAGATCCTTCTTTTTTCTGAATTTAATAAAATAATTTATTTATTTTTGTTGTTTTTTACGAGATGCTATTTAACGATTGTTTTAGAGTATATACGACGTATATTTATTAATATGATATCTATTATTTCAATTTTGATTATTCAAATATTTGAATGAAGCGACTTATCCCTTCTCTTTTCTCAGCCAGCCAATCAAATCTTTGATTGAGAAGAATTGACCAATCAGAGAAGAGATGCAGATAATTAGAGGGAATGATTGTTAGTGTCGTGTATTCGCCCGGTTGTTGCAAAGTTTTTTTTTTTTAGTGCTTTAGAAATGTTTTATTTTATTTGTGAATTCATAAAATTAACAGTTGAAGCTTCAGGATATCATCTCAAAAAGGATTAAAACGAAAGCTGTTACGCTCCAATATTAAACAGTAAGCAATTTTATTTTCTCAACTATTTAACCTATATGAATATATGAGGCTTTCAGAAGCCAAATTTATATGATCTATTTTATCTTTTTATTATTATTTTTATGATATGATTCCGACAACTCTTTTCACATAATGAATACAAAATCAATGATTAGTGGTTTTTTAATTGAGTAAATGGGCATAGAAAAAACATGCATTTATAGTTACTTATCTTGTGATTTGCATCTATTGAATATATAAATAGATATTGTATTTCTCCATTTAGTTGTGATAATGGAAACAGAATTTTTTTTATACTTTTATGGATGATAATTTTTTTTTAAATCTTCGGCATATTGAGCCTTATAGACTTTAAACTCAACACAATATACTGAATATATTACACAGGCCAACAGTGATTTTGATGCGGGGTATTTTTAGCTATTCTTGGGTATAGGACAGCGCAGTTACCCAAAATGCCATCAGCTCTAG
Organism: Euborellia annulipes; assembly: GCA_023213315.1. NCBI lineage: Eukaryota > Metazoa > Arthropoda > Insecta > Dermaptera > Anisolabididae > Euborellia > Euborellia annulipes. The sequence continues at coordinate 5,888 of JAKCPI010011122.1, read as the reverse complement.
TTTTAGAGATATGGAAAAAATTAAATTTTATATGCTGCTCTTATTTTGAATTATCTAAATTTCTTTAATGCGTCCCCCCCCCCCCCCGGGCCCCCCCCCCCCCGCGTACCCCATAGAAATATGCAGATAGTTGAATTATATAGAAATATCAACCAAGTTTCAACCCATTTGGACGTGATAGTAATTCTTCACATGGGTAAAAGTTAAAAAAATTGAATTAGTAGTGGCCAAAGTTGAAAACAAAAACTGAAAAATTCGATTTTTCTAAATTTTTAGCCGTATCAGAGGCACTAAATTGTTCTGAAACTTGAAAGTGTCTATGTATTTCAACTATCTCCATTTTTCTAATGATTAATGCATTAAAAAACCATATAATTCAAAATAAGAGTGCATTTTCTATTAAAATTTAATTTTCTCTATATCTCTAAATTTATATAGAGCTGATGGAGCAAAACTGATGGTATTATTTTTTGAATCAGCTCTACCCATTAACCCAGGTTTAACTCTAAAATTCAATGCACCAAAAAATGTTTTTAGTTGACTTTATTATGATCCAAATTATCCAAGCACATTTATTGAAAGTAATTGTAAAATAAAATAAGTATCAATCAAAACCAACTAGCTTTGTTGCCAGGAATAGAAGAGAGAAGGAAAATTTTTCGGAGAAGTATGATGAATGGCATTTTGACCTCAATAATTTAAATACCCCATATAGGGACCCACATTTAAGGAAAATTAGCCTTAATAACGAAACTTTGCATCATTAAATTGCTAATATTAATATTTTTTCTGTCCAAAGGGGGAGAGGAGTGAGGCTCGGGGCCCTCTTGACCAAAACCTCTAGTGAATGTAGAGTTTTAGCGCATCCAAAAGCTGGAGGGAGGTGGGGAAGATTATTCACCGTTTAAGGGCATTGTCCAATAAAAAGTACAATTTTTTGGGATTAGACAAAATCCATTTATGGTTATTTCCAGTGGCGTCCGCAATGTTAATAGGGGAAGAAGGGGGGGGGGAGGGCATACAAGAGTGGAGGCCATTCATATATCAGAAAACAAATAACTTACCCATACAAGATAAATAGTCGTTAGGCTTAAGATGCTTACAATATTCATGACATAACAAAAAAACTCAAGACTCAAAACTTGACCAGAATATATCCAGAACCTATAAAATAATTTTTATAAATTAAGGAATAAGACAAAGAAAATAAAAAATAGTGAACAGGAGCAGGAGGGTGTAGATAGCCAGCAGGGAATAAAATATCTTTAAATTTAAATTTCGCAGACGTTTCGGGGACGCATCGCATTAGATGATAATTGTTTGTATAAGAGAATTGTAGTAGGTGCCTTTTTTGTTAAATGGGCATATGCAAATTTATATTTTATTTTTGTATGAACTGCTATGATTCCACCTAAGCAACATTAACAATGAGAATGGGATCGATGCTTTCCCGAAACGTCGACGAAATTTAAATTTAAAGATTTTTTATTCCATCTACATCCTTCTGCTCCTGTTGCCATCGAATATCTTTTAAAAAATAATAACAAAAATTTAAGCTGAAAAAAAGGATGACGTTCCTCTAATAGAAAAGAATTGCTTACTCTTTAAAAACCTGGTGTAGACGCACAAATTGGCCCAATTTCATCTTATCTTCAGGTTTCCATTTTTTTATTGTTTTATTCATTGATTTCACCATAGGTATTAAATATAATAAAAGGATTAAAATAAATGCATCAGTTGGTCCAAACATGGGAAAAATAAATAAGAATAAATTAATCATAGCCATTACAGTCGCAAATGCGAACGATCTCGGTTCACTAATATCCATAAATGAATAATGAACCTGCAAAATGAAATATTGTTATGTTCTAATAATCAAAGGTTTAGTGTAATATTTAACTTGCCGGAAATTTGAGAAAATCATTTCCAAGGGTTATATTATCTCCTTTTTCATTTCGTTCGTTTATATAATTCACCAACGGCGTACTGGCAAACTGAACAAGCATTACTAAGTAGCAAAAACCCCAAATTCTAATAAGCTTTTTAGTATTTTGTTCCCATTGAGCTGAAAATAAAATAAATTTTTTTTTTTTTTTTTTATTTTATTTTTTTTTTTTTTAATATTTTTTTATTTTTTTTATTTTTAAATAGAAAAACTTAAAAATCCAAAATCAAAATTAAAAAAATTAAAAATTTTTAAAAAGAGGCGGAAAAGGGGGGGAAGGGGCAAGGGTCCCCCCCCTTCTGGCTTCTTTTGGGGGGGAATGTTTTTTTTTTTTTTTCATTTATTTTTTAAAAAATATATATTTTTTTATTTTTAAAAAATAAAATTTTTTAAATTAAAAAATCTGATGTGACTGGCGCACAGCACACAACTTTCTCTTACCTTCGGTAATCGAAAGTTGTGTTCTGTGCTTGTCACACCAGATTTTTTGTGTCGACATGTATTTAGTTTCCGACAGTACGGTACATTCGATTTTCAAGATGTAAAATTTATAAGTATGGGAAAATATTTATATTTTGTTACCATGGCAACCATTTCTCCTATCTTTTCTATGGAGTACAAGAGTAAAGTGGTCTTCAGAAGATTTCAATCACAAAATAAGAATATACATTTTAAAGAGAATCTAAAAAATAATTGATTTTTGAATTTTAAAAAAAATCGTTGGAGCAAATTTTGAGAAAATCGAAAAAAACTGAAAAAGTGCATCAGTAAAGTACTAGTACTCTTTGGCCAATTTTGTTCAAAAGCTTCGTGTCACGTCCCATGGGGGTGCCTAACTTAAATATAAAATTTCAACCTTCTAGCTCTTTTCGTTCTTGAGATATTTTGTTCACAGACACACAGACACACAGACACACAGACAGACAGACACACAGACAGACCATGTCGCGAAAACCACTTTTTGGATTCAGGGGACCTCAAAACGTGAAGATCCATCAAAATCTCGACATCGAATTTTTGACATGAATCCAATACTTTCTCTCTATATATATATACATATATACAGAGGTAAGAGAAAGTAAAAGCTTGTTAACATAGGCGCCGAACTGGGGGGGGCGGGTACTTGCCCCCCCTTGATCCTATAGGGGGGGGAGCAATATGTCTTCTTTTATTTCATTTATTTTTAAAAATGATATATTTTTACTTTTGAAAAAATCTTCTAAATTAAAAAAATTAAAAGAGTAAGAAATTCATTTTTTTCCAAATTTTTTCCAAAAATTTTTGATAAAATCATTAGCAAATTTTTTAAAGTTTTAATTTTATTAAAATTGTGATTTTATTTAAAATTTTTAAAGTTTTATAGTAGATTTGTTTTTGTTTTATACTATTTGAACATATTAAATTTTTTTTAATTTTCTAAAAAAAATTTTTGCCCCCCCCCCCCTGATTCAAATTCGTTTCGGCGCCCCTGCTTGTTAATGATGTCCAAGGAGCAAAAAAAGTCGATCCTCTTCCGATCTTTCTCCCCCCTCCCCAAATAAGTTTTAGTTTCATTTTTGCAAATTTTTATACTTGCTTTTTTTTGTTCTTAATATTTGCCAAGACTGCCCGCGTACGTGTCAATCGTTCCATTTCAAAGATCAATTTCTTAACGGTCAAGGTAATCATAAAGCTATAATTCATAAATTATTTCTTTAATGAAAAACTTGTTAAATCGATATTTTATTTCATTTTTTAATATATACATTTTAATAAAATAAAATTTAAAATGGGAAGAGAAGCGACCAATTTCAAAAATCTGGTGGAATAATCGCACAGGGCAAAACTTTCTTACCTTCGATAATTTAAAGTTGTCTACTATGATTGTCACACCAGAGTGAGGTATGAGAAAGTAAAATAAAATTTCTTACTTTCTCTTATAAATTCGATGTCGAGGTTTTGATGGAAATACAAGTTAAGGTCCTCTGAATTCAAAAAAATGGATCCCGCAAAATTATCTGCCCGCCTGTGTGTATGGGTGTCTGTGAGGTTGAAAGTTGATATTTAAGATAAATACCCCCTGGCTCGTAACACTAAACTTTTAAACAAAATAGGCCAAAGAGCAAATGCTCTTTAAAATATAGTTAAAATATAGTATTTGGTATCCAAATGGCTTAAATAAAATCATCGGACTGCCTGGGATCTGAACCCGCGATCCTTGATATTATTTTAATTATTAATAATTATTTAGAACCGGATACAAATAATCTCATATGCTGTGAAAGATGAACAGATTATTTATTTGCCCCTGGTTATTACGGATAACTAGAATCAAAGTTGGTAGTTTGGTTGCCTAACTAAAGGCGTACCACTTATATCTTTTATTATATGTGCGCGTCTCGGGGTGCTAATTTTGGGACTTTCCAGCGGCCACAATTTTGAAGCTATCGACCTCAAATTTTTTTAAATTAAAGCTATTTAAAATATCTACAAATAATAGAAGCCCTTTTTTTGATTTTCGAAAAAAAAAATATTTTTTTAGATTATTCGCATTAAATAAAAGATATTTAAAAAAAGGAGCTCTCTAAGTTGTAGATAATTAAATTAGTAATCATTGTGTTCAAAAATAATTAATTTTCTACCCTTAATTAATTAGCTGGAAGGTCTAGAATGAAATGAAATAGGTCCCTTATATTCCTATGGGGAACACTAACGCCATCTCTTGCCGCCTCGAGTCAATCGTGTTTTAACGGTTTTTCGAGACGCGCACCTTAAAAAAAAATATTTCATTTATCGGTGATTAGGTAAATAAAACCATTTTATATTGATACTCTTCACTAATGCAGCATGCCCTGGTTTTCAAATATACAAAATTTCTACGGGGCGAGGCTAATTGGAACCTGTTATGCATTAGTGTGTCAAGCGCCAAAAAATTAAAAATTGAGTTAAGCACGGTATATTGTTTCAAATGCTATAATTAATAATATTTTTTTATGAAATATGTCCCAAAAAAATTTATATTTAATGTTACTTGCACAATTGACAAAAAAAAATTATATATAATTAATCTAATCAAAACAAAAAACTTTAATGTTAATTTTCTCAAATCTCGGTAGCTGGCGCTTGACACACTAATGCGTAACAGGGTCCATTTATACTTCCTTAACTTAAATAAATAAAAATTTATCTTTGTACATTAAATATAAATGCCCAATTTCTAAGATCATTTTCTAAGACCTAGAAATAAATATATTTAAAAAAATTGATTAAGGGAAATCAATTATGTTAAAATAATTTATCAAAAAATCGTTATAATGACATTAAAAATTAAAGTATTATATAAAGAAAATTTTTTTCTCTTATTATATAATACCTTCTTATTAAATAATTAGTATTGATTTAAAAAAATTATTTAACGGTCTCCATATCGTGAAATCTATAAAAATTTCTTGAACATATCACCATAGTCAAATTCTTTTTGTGCTTACCTAATGATGGCAAGCAAACATTTTGAAATTAAAAATAAAATAGACTTGTCTCCTAATAATTATTAAAATAAAATATTTTTTTACTTACTGAAAACATTGTTAAATATCTCTTTGTCTAAAACCTCTTCAGCCATATAGTAGAATCTCTCAAAGCCTTCCATAATCCGTTGAAGAGGCCTTCGTGTAATTACCATAAGAATGACTTTTACGTAATTAATAAAACCCAAAGAAACGAGGACACCCGATAAAAGAGCCTCATTAAAATCGCCAAAAATATTTATAAAATGTCCACACATTCCATAATACTCGAATATAGAAGCCACTATTGCAATAAATGTTAGAAAACGTCGCAAAAATATTGCAAATTTTGACCAAGATTCCGGTTCAACCCTGTAATAAAAACTTTTATATTAAATTACCATAGCTTGTAAAAATTAGATTGTATATTAGGGTGTCCCTTATTTTTCGATTTTTAT
>JAKCPI010011121.1:0-11902 GCA_023213315.1 Euborellia annulipes | reverse complement strand
AATAAAAATAAATGAGCTTTTTCAACGTTAGTTTTCATGAAAAATAAATACAGAGATAAACTGAAGGTTTAGTGCGATTTAAGGCTAAAACTATCCAGTTTTATATCCAAATATTGACGCTCTTGTAGGTATAAAACAAGATCATTGACTTTTTTCAAACCTGGCCCATAGTTTATATATTTTTTTAAGTAATTTTGTACCAACCCATTTTACTTACACATACACGCACACATTTATACCCAGTATACCCTAGTATACACTGGGCCTCAGGGTTTTTTTTACGGAAAAAGTGGGCCGCACATCGAAAAAGGTTGGGAACCGTTGGTCTAAGCTCAAGGCTCCGCTCTCGAGCAGGCATTTGTTGCGCCCACTGTATCCAACCTTTCCCACACGACCAGACAAATAACACTGTTAAAAAATAAGAAGCAAATTTTAGCCAATATTATTTATAGAAGGCTTTTGCTAGAATAAAAAATCAAAAAAAGAAAGTTTTTTTTTTTTTTTTTTTTTTTTTTGAGAAACTTATAATTTATTCAAGTTGAAAATATTGATTGAACGTAGCCTACAAACTTTATTCACACATGAAATATCCATATAATCAAAATATAATAAAACGCTGTTTATTTTATATTTTTGTTTTGTTTTAATGATATTTTATTTTCTTTCAATTAATTAAATTTCATTAAATAAATTTTTTACCCGTACAATATAGAGAGTGTGTTGTTGATTTTAATGACTCTATGGGAAAATGTGCTTTTTTTAAAAATAAATATACAATATTTAAAATATTGTAAAAATAATATAGAAACCGTACAATATTAATATTAACAATTTTAGAGGTTGTAAAAATTAAAAATTTTTTATTCAATAAGAGAGGCTAGAGATTATGACAGTATCCATATTTTCTTTTTTTTTATCCATAGGTCAAGTTGTCTGTCTTATTAATACACAAATGAAAATCATCTTTCCAGGTGATAATCTTAATCTCAAAGAATATAATTATGGAAACAATTATTGGTATAGTTTTTTGAATTTTAATTTAATAAGTTTTTTTTTGGATAATTCCTAGTATATTAATATAATGTGCCTGTTGTTTTATTTTAGGCCAGTGTGCTTCTGAAGGGTGTTTATGAAAATGAATTGAATTTATTGTATTACAAGTGGCAAAGCTCGCCGAAGGTCACTTGCCAGGGGGCTGCCCCTGGACTCTCTTACTAAATTTTAAAGTTTTAAATTTCCCTCACTGGTTCCACTTCTTCTCCCTCTGGCCAATCAGCGGGAGAACAGGCACATACAACGGAGCGCTTTATATATAGATATGATGATTAAGGTAGGAATAAGATTTAGCTACTCAAGGGATACTTGTCTGCCAATTTCTGTCAAGTTCATTTGAGATAAATAGAGGATGAAAGTAATAATTTTAAAAGGGATGCTAGAGGAGGTTAAGGATGGTCTATTCTTTGATATTTTATGATTATGACATTCTCCTTAAGAAGAGGTTAATATTAAAGACCATGTGATTTGGATTTGATGCCAGGCGGGTAGATCGATGAAAATGTATTTAAATTAATTGGATTTTTTGAGAATTAACATCATATAATTAAAATTATTTAAAGGGCCTAAAAATAAGTGAAGTCAATATGGAAGAATTTTAGCCCTTTTTATGTCGATTAAAGGTTTCTGGATTTCTCTAAGCAGCAAGAAGCTATTTATTTATTATTAATTAATGTGCCGTCGTTTCGGTTGCATATAAGACCATCCTCAGGGCTAAGGCTTTGTCAATATTTTGAAGCTTAGGCCTATAATCAAGGGCGGATCCAGAGGTGTTTCTCGGGGAGGGGGGGTAATCTGGTGTGACTGGTCGCACAGCACACTATTTTTTCTTAATTTCGGAAATTTAAAGACGCATTCTGTACTTGTTTGCCAGAATATAAATGCAAAACAAATTTTTAAGTATTAATTTTTAAAATTTTACATTAAAAAAAAAATTTTTTTTCGAAAAAAAAAAGTATTTTTTTCAAATCTCAGGGGGGGTAATTACCCCCTTTACCCCCCCCTTGTATCCACCCTTGCCTATAATAAATCCAATGACCAAATTCTATAGAGTATATGGATTATGAACAGAGAGTGAGGTGAGTCTTCTTATATCGTTCCAATTTCCGACCTTAAATATATATCTTTTATGAACTTGTAAAAAAAAAAAAAAAACGGTATCTGGAAGAGTGTGGATGCAGTCCAATAATTATATTGAGAAAAAACGGTATCTGGTAGTTTGGACAAAGGATTTTCAGATGGTATGTATTTATAAATTAATCAAAAAATTATTAAAATTTTTAAATTTATTAATAATTTTTACTTTCTCTTACCTATGTATATATGTAATATATATATAGAGAGAAAGTATTGGTTTCATGTCAAAAATTCGATGTCGAGATTTTGATGGATCTTTACGTTTTGAGGTCCCCTGAATCCAAAAAAGTGGTTTTCGCGACATGGTCTGTCTGTCTGTGTGTCTGTGTGTCTGTGTGTCTGTGTTTCAATTTTAAGCATGAAGGAAATGAGCTAGGAAGTTGAAATTTTATATTTAAGTTAGGCAGCCCCTGGGACCGGACAAGTAAGCTTTTAATCAAAATCGGCCAAAGAGTACTAGTACTTTACTGATGCACTTTTTCAGTTTTTTTTCGATTTTCTCAAAATTCGCTCTCGATTTTTATTAAAATTCAAAAATCAATTATTTTTTAGATGCTCTTTCAAATGTATATTCTCATTTTGCCATCGAAATTGTTTGAAGCCCACTTTACTCTTGTGCTTCATAGAAAAGATAGGAGAAATGGTTGCCATGGTATCAAAATATAAATATTTTCCCATACTTTTTTTTTTTTTTTTTTTTAAACATTCACACTTTTTCTCATTCCACTCACAATCCCACTCATTCACACAGTCTTCGGCAACTTAGGCCATTTAAGACTTAGACGATAACCGTTATTTATTATTATACATATTGGGGTCCAGGCATTCTTATATAAGCCATTTGGTATCCAAATGCCTTATATAAAATCATCGGACTGCCTGGGGTCAACCCGCGAGTTTGGTATACGAGGTAGCACGCTAACCTCTACGCCATGCCCCCGAGGGCTTTCCCATACTTATAAATTTTACATCTTGAAATTTAATATACCCTGGCGGAAACTAAATATATGTCGACACAAAAAATCTGGTGAGACAAGCACAGTACACAACTTTCGATTACCGAAGGTAAGAGAAAGTTGTGTGCTGTGCGCCAGTCACACCAGATTTTTTAAAAATTTTTAAAGTTGTGAATATGTGGTTGCCACCCTATTTTTTGCAATTAAAGACATTGGTGATTAAAGTTAAGAAAAAACAAGTACATAATGTCAAAATAAAGTATGATTTATTTTTCTTTAGCATTATACTTAAGAACATATTTTTTATCGCTTTTCGCAAGTTTTATCAAATTATTATTGCTAAACAATTGCACAGCATCTTTACAGTCTCTATTTAAGTTGAAGTAAATAAGTAATTCATTTTTTCTAAGGTTCAGAGACGCTTTGTTTCTTTCGTTCCCGCCATTTGCGAAAAACTTTCTCTGTGAATGCTGATGTGGGATAGATATTAAAAATGAAATTACTTTATACAATTTTGAAAAATTATCATGTCTTATTAAATACCTGCTGCCATTTTTGTGCATTAGAAAATTCCGTTTTATGCAAACTTTTTTGAAACGCAGAAAAAATCAAATCATGCGAGTAAAAGTATTTTTTACGTACTTTATTATTCTCGTAAAATATAGAGTATAATTATCCTAAATAACGTACAATACTTTATTATAAAGTACGTGTGGCAACCCTAGTTGTGAATGAGTATCAAGAAACAAAAGCAAGCAAGAATGTCGCTGATCTATTGATCTTGTTAACATACTGTAGAAATGCAAATAAATATCAGACTAGGATTTCTATTTTCTTCAGAGAATTGGTTCTAGCTACTCCAAAAGTTATAATTATTATGATATACAAAAAGTCATTTGATTTAGACGTCATTGAGTTGATAGATAGCCTCTAAAAAGTAAAAATTGATAATTTGTTAATTATTTAATTGTAAAATAAATTTAAATATAATTTGAATTTTATCGCTTAAGACGAGAAATTTACGCTTAGACAAACTCGAAATGAAAAAAAAAAAAATTTGGCGGCGCCTCAATACTTTGGCTTACTGATTATCACTTTCTCTTACCTATATATGTTAATATATAGAGAGAAAGTATTGGATTCATGTCAAAAATTCGATGATGGAAATTTCCATATTTTGGTGAAATCGTGCATTAATGCACGATTTGACCAAAAAAGTGGGTTCCGCAAATTGGTCTGTCGGTTAATAAAATATCTCAAGAACAAAAAGAGCTAGGCGGTTGAAATTTTATATTTAAATAAGGTACCCCCAGGAGGGCCCGGGAGCCGTGGCTCAGTGAGGAGACATTAGCTTCTCGCACCGGAGTCCCGGGTTCGCTTCCCATCCCAAGGAGAAAAATTTATTTCATTTGATTTGATTACAAATCATTTGAAATAAATAGGGATGGGGGTCTAAATGGCCTTAGATGCCGAAAAGACCTTAAAAAAGGGACCCCCCTGGGACGTGCCACGAAGCTTTTGAACAAAATCGGCCAAAAAGTATTAGTACTTTACTGATGCACTTTTTTAGTTTTTTCAATTTTCTCAAGATTGATTAATCGCTTGATTAAAATACAAAAATCAATTATTTTTTAGATGCTTTTTAAAATGTATATTCTCATTTTACCCTTGACTGTGCGAGCAGTCACACCAGATTTTTTTAAATTTATTATTATTTCGGTTGTCTTCATTTTTAGTCACATGGTCGGAGAAGTCGAGTTTTATTCAAGATCGCTGTTTAAAGGACATTTAAGAAATTTCACACTGAATGCATTCTTTTTAATTAAGAAAAAGGGAAAAAAATGTAAACCTTTCCCTCTAAGATATAGGTTTTAATTGAGTAATATATGATATAAAAAAAAGTGTGAGGTTTCTTAGAAATAATGACAGACATACAGTAAATTTGAAAAGATTTTTTTTTGACTCTTATTTAAAAAAAAAAAAATTATATCTTCAAAAATGCATGAATTGATGGCAAGTGATTTAATTATGATTATCATAATGGCTTGAATATAATTTAGAGAATAATTATTAATAATAAAATATATTAATATCAATATTTTGTTTTAATTATAAAAATAAATATTTCAATTTCGAATATTAAAAAAAAAAAAATCAAACAAAACCAAAAGAAAAATCGAATGAATATAAATGGGAAAATTTTTGTTCAATTATCATAATAATTTAATATTTAAAGTTAATTTAACGAAAATAAAATTTTGTTAAAATAAAATTAATAAAAAGATGAGGTCATGAAAAGAGAGCTAATGTATTAAAACAATTTTTGTTTTTTTATTTAATAAATATAAAACTATTGATATCAAAATGGTTTGTGTAAAATTTCTCTATAAAATAGCCAAACTTTTCTTTTGAACAAATATTTTATTAAACAACGTTTTTGTAAAATTTCTGCTGTGCCAAGGAAATTTTCATTATTTATGTAGCTCAATTCTTTTTAAAAGGAAAGGAAGTAGTAAAGTGTTATTTATTGAAAATTAGTTTTTTGATCTAAAAAATTTTATGAAAATTTTTTGTTACGTTCAAACCAATTAGAAAATAACATAACATGTTACAATGAGTCTCAGCAAATATACCGGTATAACATTACGTTTATTTATAATCAGAATTTGATACAACAATGCAACAATGATCTCCAAGGCCTCCTTGTATGTCCATGGTGTATGCATACACTACATTTTTATTATTATTAGAGTCCGGATATCCATGCATAATCATATCTTAAAATATGCATGCATTAATGCACTATAAAATGACCAAATATGCACAATGAAGAGAAAAAACAATAAAAATATGCTCGATCACAAATTTAATCGCATTTTATATTCATTTATTCATTGTGCATGGAATTTCTTCAAAAAAAGCCAAAATATGCACATATGCTCGGAACTGCCCTCGAGTTTGGCGTAGTAGGTAGCGTGCCTACCTCCTATACCAAACGTCGCGGGTTCGGACCCAGGCAGTCCGATGATTTTATTTAAGCCCATTTGGATACCAAATGGCTTAAATAAAAATGCCTGGACCCACATATATGTATATTTATCAATAACGGATATCGTAAAAAGTCTTATATGGCCTGAGTTGCCGAAAAGACTGTGTGAATGTGTGTGTGAGTGTGAATGAGAAAAAAACAAAAAACTTCTATACAAATATGCATTTGCATCAACATCCGAGCATTATAAAGCTGGACACTCAAATTTTTTTTTCCTTCAAAAACAGAAGGTGCCAACCTTTATTTTATAATGATTTTTTCTTAGGTTTTTTTATTTTTGTTTAAAAAAATAGCAATATTAAGAAACATAATTTTTGTTCCTTTATTAAAATTCTGACCGCACCTTACAAAAAAATTAATTTATAAATTAATTCTTTCACGGATCTCTCTATAAAAAATAAGATTTTTTTTTTTGAGGAGGTTTAATTGAATAAGAAGAAACCGATGGACAAATTTCAAGCTGTGAGCAGAACTGATTTCGAGGAGAATCAATTTCAGCTTCGTGTGGGACGCACGCCGGCCGCTTTGCTTGCACATTAACCCATTGTGTTTTTAATAACGAGAAATTAGAATATTTTAGGTTTAGCCCACGAGGAGACAATAGGAAACAAAAGATTCGGGCGCCGGATGTGGTTTGACCGGAAATAATTCTTATGTTGGCCGTTTTTGTTTTTCCAATATTGAAATTTACCATGCCGTGAAGTATTCCTCGTTAAGGCTTCCCGCCGCTCAAGTAAACTGGAAAAAAATTAAAAGACGCCCCTCCTCGTCTTTAGTGAGAAATCTCACTAATTTACGAGAGTGGAAATCCTCCTTGTGTCAATACAGGGGTAAAGAAAGAAAGAGAATGGCTTCATTCACTTGCAATTCTCTATTCTAGGGTAAATGTATTTTTTTTTTTTTAGGTCAAGGCAAATTTGTTTGCAAATCTAATCACCGTGAGTCGAGCCTTACTTGAAATATTGATATATATTTCACTAAGATCATGGCTCAACAAAGATCATAATCTAAACGTCGTAAAAGAATTAATGGCGCTGAAATGAATGTTCTTTGTTGTGTTTTATTCATCTATAAAATCACTAATTTTTTTTTTTTTATTTTATAAATATTACTTATGCAAGTTAAAATAGTGAAGCTATTTTCAAAAAGATTTAGAATAATTCAAAAGGAAGATTGTCCAAATAACGCTTCATAAGAATTTATTTGAAAATTTTTTTTATCTAAATCAGTGCTCCCCAACGTTTGATAATTTTACCGTGGCTTCATGTTTTACCGGTATATTTTAGATTGTTTCGATTAAATAATTTTAATTTACGGTAAATGTATTTAAACATGCCTTAACATTTTAACTCACTAGCAGGTCTAGTCTCTAAGCAAAAACGTTAACTTTTAACATCTGAATTCAGAGTTAAATTCATTTTAAAACCTCCTTGTCTTAAATTGCTATTCTGAAAGCAAAAGCTTTAACATGTTAACGTGTTAAAAATTAATGTCATAACTAGGGGTGCCTTTAATATTTTAACTTCTTATTTTAATTCATTTAAAGGTCTTTTTCGGCAGCGAAGGCCACTTTGTCCCCGTCCCCGTTTATCCTTGGATGGTCCGGTACGGTATGATCCGATTAGTAGCCAATCCAATTGAAATAAATTGTCGAATGAGATGGGATATGAACCCGCGACCATTGTTACAAATAGCTAGCAGGATACCCACTACACTAAGGCTCGAAGGCTAACGTCGCTGTTAAAACTTGGTTTAGAGAATAGCATTTTTTAACGCTGGTGTTATTACTTTAGTCGATTTCCGATTTTAGAATCGAGCTTACGAGATACTCCCCCCCCAGAAAATTAAATATATTTATTTATTTATAATTAAGATTTATAAAGTATTTAAACATTTTATCAAATACAACACACACAAATATTGTTTTCAATATTTTTATAAAAGAATATCCTATCCAGAAATTGCACTCGTGATATGCCACCGAACATTAAAATAAAATATGAAAGTTGAGTATCAAAATAAAACATTAAAATATTGGAATTAAGAATGCCACATATGTTGACTAACCGATCTTAGAAGGCGTGTTGATTGGTGTGTTATGTGTAGGTTTTAAAAGTAAGATGAAAGTCAATCAATGAAAACGTTACAAACTACAGTATATTACCATCGGATACTAAGTATTGTAAGAAAAAAGTCGAAGTCGTTCAGTGAGAATCGATTCTAATCGACTTGAAAGAGTTTCAACTCGATTCTAAAAAGTCGATTATTTTCACTAAAAGATCGATTCTTGACTAAAGTCAGAGTCGACTTTTCCATCCCTATGACTTCCTATTGTAGTCTATTTGATCTATTAAAAAAAAAGAAAAACTTCTATGAATGGCTTAATCCGCAGTACGGGTTTGACACATCTTAAAAAAAATGAAACAAATTATGATTTCAATATTTTTAACATTAAAAAGAATAAAAAGAACAAAAATAAAATAAAAGTTGTGACACCAAATAACGCATTTCTTTCTTTTCTCCCTTCTTTTAGTTGTTTTGAAATTATCTCATATTTCTAGAGACGAGACGAGACGTCCAAATTATTTCCCCATTTATGATTTTATATATTAAAAAAAAAAAAAAAAAAATGCTAATGTGATTGATAAAGTTATTTTATTTTACCACTTTTAATTTCTTATCTGTGCGAGGGAAGGGAATTGATGGGCGTAAAAAAAGAAAATAGATCGGAGGGGTCATGGAAAAATGGTCGTTTCTTTTCTCTTATTTTTTTTCTTCCCTCTCTACACACCCACACCCTTGCGACTGCGCAGGGGGTTGAAATCGCGAACGAACGGGAGGCGGGGGGCGGACAAGACAAGAACGGCTCTTAATGGAACCCAGAGAGAGAGAAATAGAATTTTTTCTCGTGTTTTAATGTAAGGGTTGGCTGCTTGCAGTGCATCTTGGGTGTCTCGGGGGGTTCCACCCCCCTCTCCCTGTCAGAGCTCATTAAGAGCCGAGTCGAGAGCCCCGGGGCCCCCTGAGGCCTAAGATACTTTTAAAATGGGAAAAAGTCGAAAAAAAAAATAAATTTAAAAAATTATTCTTGTATAGTCAAGTGTGTTCGTTTCATTCGTTGGCAATTAAATAAAATTTAATATTGAAACGCTTAGGGAGTAAAGAGTTAAACACTTTTTTCATTTTGAATGCTAATATAAGCAATATAAAATGATTTAAAAACATTTTTTTTTTTTAGATTAATTTAATTAATTCTTTAATTAAAAGTTTTAAAAATATGAAATGAAAATTCCGAAATTTTCTATATTAATATTTAGGAGAAAAAAAAAATTCTATAAAATAATTTATTTTCAATTTATAACCATAAATAAAATATTTATTTTAATTAATTTATATTTTTTAATTCTTTATATTGAAAATATTTAATCAGTTTTTATGAGATTTATTTGATTTAAAATATTTTAATTAAATAATTAAATTTATAAGCAGAAAATCTTTTTTTTTTGCCTATTAAAGAGCACAAATAAATTTTATCTGATAACATGGTGGAAGTAGTCCAAATTAATACAATTAAATAAAAGAAACTTGTGTTTTCTTTCTTGGACAAAAAACATGTTAGCGCACCTGTAAACCAAAAAATAAATATTATTGAAAATTTATTGATTTAAAAAAAAAACGACATAGGCCCTACTACCTGTCACTTTTTGTCCAAGAATACTATTGAATTTTTTTGCACGGATTCTCTGGACAATGAAGTTTATTTAATAAAGACTCAAAAATCAAAACACTCATTTGGATAATTACATTTTCATTTTTATTTTCACACACACAGACAGACAGACATACCATGTCGCGAAAACCCCTTTTTTGGATTCAGGGGACCTCAAAACGTGTATATCCATCAAAATCTCGACATCGAATTTTTGGCATGAATCCAATACTTTCTCTCTATATATACAATTATATATAATATCGACGTTCTAATTAGCAAAGTGTCTAACTCCATTTTTGTTTATTTTTCAAGAGAGCCAAAAAACATTTGTCATTGTCATTGTTAGAGCCACTTTTAAACACTTTTCGAACTGAAAAATTTGAATTACGCTCTTACCCAGTTCAGGGCATAAGGAGAATGATATTTTTCAACAGAAAATACAAAAAAATGATTTTCGAAAAAAATGGAGTTAGACACTTTTCAACTGCGAGCGTCGATATATATGTATAGGTAAGAGAAAGTAAAAAAGTGGAAAAAATAAAATATATCGTGTTGGAGCCCTCGGGCCTTGGTGTAGTGGTAAGCGTGCTGGTCACCCGAATAAAAATGATCGAGGGATCCACAGTCCGCAGCAGGTCTGCATAGTGAATCTATAGGGACACACAGGGATATACCAGGTACACGCCCACACCAGGGACATACAGGGATTCACACGCTCGCACCAAGGACACACATTTTTCTTCTGGTCACTTTCGATCTATTGTGAATGTCCCTGGTGTGGGCATGTGTATCCCTGTGTGTCCCTATAGGTTTACTATGCAGACCTGCTGCGGGCGTGTGGATCCCTCGATCATTTTTAATCATTTTTACTCGGGCATTTATACCAAGGCTGGCGGGTTCGCATCCCGTCTTGGCTACCAATCCAATTGAAATAAATAGATTAATTTTAGCAGGAAGAGGTTTGCAGCCAAATGAAAAGAGCCTCTATTATTAAATAAGCTCTTTAATCCGGACGTTTCGTCATAGATTCACTGTGCCATCAGCCTTCCAAGCTAAAAAGTCATCAAACATTCATACAACAATACGAATGTTTGATGACTTTTTAGCTTGGGAGGCTGATGATGCTACTGTGAATCTATGCCGAAACGTCCGGATTAAAGAGTTTATTTAATAATAGAGGGTTCTTTACATTTGGCTGCAAACCTCTTCCTGCTACAATTAATCTCATAAACAGCCACGTAATTATAATAATGAAATAAATAGAGACGGGGTCTAAATGGCCTTCCATGTCGAAAAAGACATTAAATTAAAAAAAAGATCCATTCGAACCTAAACAAAGATGCGATATTCACCCATATTATTATAGCCTATGCTTAGGAAGTGAGAAAAAAATAAGAGCAAGATTCCGGCCAATATTTCTTTGAATGAGCTTTCGGTCTTACGTTGAGACCATCTTCAGAATCAATCAATATAAAAATCTGTTTCCATTTAAGTGCTTTTTTAGAAAATATCTTAAAATAAGGCCTAATATTATTTTAATATCTTTTAGGTCTATTATTCATTCCCGGTCACCCATCCAGAGCATGAACCTTGCCATGTGCACCAAAATTTATTACACTATAATAAGGCTCATTACGCAATGATAATGAATTGATAAAAAAAAACGTTATGAAAGATGACAAAAAAAAATGAAAAATATTTTTTCTCTTGAACCCTCAGTCATTAATCAAAACTTAAATGGATGCTTAAAAAAAGAAGATTATAATATTGGAAAAGGAGAAGGGAAGAGAGAAGAAGAGGGAGTTGACCCCAAGGCGGCGGCATACAATTAATTATCTGATTAATTAAAAAGTACCATTGAGAGATCTCATTTTAAATAATTAAATAAAGAGAGTGTTAATTCTTTTGTTTATAGCCAGAGCTAAAGAGACGCGATCTTCGGCTGCCATCTGTCAACTGTCAGTTCCCTCTCTCTCGCTGTTGTCAGTTTGCTTA
>JAKCPI010011120.1:0-10522 GCA_023213315.1 Euborellia annulipes | reverse complement strand
TTAGAGACCGGACAAAAAAGCATAAAAAAATGGAAAATAAGTGCTTAAAAAAGCATAAAAAACTTGAATAAAAAGTTTTTAAATAAGCATAAAAAGTTGAAAAAAAGCAGCTCATAAGCAATTTTTACTCATACCAATGGCGTATACAAATTTTTTTTTTAAAGAAACTAAATTTATTCCGCCCCGCCCTGCGAAAAATTGTGTTTTTGCGGAACCAAATTTTTTCACCCTGCGGAAAATTTTTTTTTTACAATTCTATAATTTTTCGCACTGGGGGCTTTTGAAAATTTTTTTTTTTTTGGGGAGGGGGCCGGGCCCCCTCCCCTCCCCTTCCCCTCTTATACACGTCCCTGGTGTATGCGTGTGTGAATAGGAAAAAAAGTGTTTTTTAATAAAAAAAAAAAAAAAAAAAATTATAAATATTCGTAAAATAAGTTCAAATAAGCACGAAAGGGAAAAAAAAGCATGAAAATTCAAAAAAAGCAAAAAAAGCATAAAAAATGCAATCTCAATACACTTAGTTTTTCCTAATTCGTATAGAAATTAAATATCTAATGGCTGCTTATAAAATTGAGCAATAAGCATTTTGCTTAAAATCCGGTCTCTACTTATTATAATAAAAATAAATGAGCTTTTTCAACGTTAGTTTTCTTGAAAAATAAATACAGAGATAAACTGAAGGTTTAGTGCGATTTAAGGCTAAAACTATCCAGTTTTATATCCAAATATTGACGCTCTTGTAGGTATAAAACAAGATCATTGACTTTTTTCAAACCTGTTTATATTTTTTTTAAGTAATTTTGTACCAACCCATTTTACTTACACATACACGCACACATTTATACCCAGTATACCCTAGTATACACTGGGCCTCAGGGTTTTTTTTACGGAAAAAGTGGGCCGCACATCGAAAAAGGTTGGGAACCGTTGGTCTAAGCTCAAGGCTCCGCTCTCGAGCAGGCATTTGTTGCGCCCACTGTATCCAACCTTTCCCACACGACCAGATAAATAACACTCTGTTAAAAAATAAGAAGGAAATTTTAGCCAATATTATTTATAGAAGGCTCTTGCTAGAATAAAAAATCAAAAAAAGAAAGTTTTTCGTTTTTTTTTTTTTTTTTTTTTTTTTTTTTGAGAAACTTATAATTTATTCAAGTTGAAAATATTGATTGAACGTAGCCTACAAACTTTATTCACACATGAAATATCCATATAATCAAAATATAATAAAACGCTGTTTATTTTATATTTTTGTTTTGTTTTAATGATATTTTATTTTCTTTCAATTAATTAAATTTCATTAAATAAATTTTTTACCCATACAATATAGAGAGTGTGTTGTTGATTTTAATGACTCTATGGGAAAATGTGCTTTTTTTTTAAAAATAAATGTACAATATTTAAAATATTGTAAAAATAATATAGAAACCGTACAATATTAATATTAACAATTTTATAGGTTGTAAAAATTAAAAATTTTTTATTCAATAAGAGAGGCTAGAGATTATGACAGTATCCATATTTTCTTTTTTTTATCCATAGGTCAAGTTGTCTGTCTTATTAATACACAAATGAAAATCATCTTTCCAGGTGATAATCTTAATCTCAAAGAATATAATTATGGAAACAATTATTGGTATAGTTTTTTGAATTTTAATTTAACAAGTTGAGAAAGGCGCGGCTTCGCCGCGCCCATCTCAACTTGGCCCTGGCGGGCGGCGTCTCGATACGTGATCAGTAGTTTTTCTCTTAATTTTAAAGCCCATATTATTTTTGCCTAAATGAAAATACAATGAATCAAGTTTAAAATTTGAGTATTCGCCCTGCCCGGCCTCTGGGTTTTGAAGGCCATGAGAAAATTACGGGCAAGAAGCAAGCCTAAATTTCCCTTTAATAAACTGATTCGAGCCAACAGGCATGCAAATGAAATCAGGCGGACAGGGACCTATTAAAAAAAATCAAGAATTTTAAAATAAAAATTTCGGGGGTGGGGCAATTGCACAATAAATCTTTAAACTTTTAAACCCCTTGATAGATATTCATTCAAGAATTTTAAATCCAAATAAGCATGTTTTTATTTGAAGAAATAGAAGAATTAAAAATTTCGGGGGGGGGGGGCAATTACACAAAAAATATTTAAACTTTTAAATCCCTTGATAGATATTCATTCAAGAATTTTAAATCCAAAAAAGCATGTTTATATTTGAAGAAACAGAAGAATTAAAAATTTCGGGGGGGGGGGGGCAATTACACAAAAAATATTTAAACTTTTAAATCCCTTGATAGATATTCATTGAAGAATTTTAAATCCAAAAAAGCATGTTTTTATTTGAAGAAATAGAAGAATTAAAAATTTCGGGGGGGGGGGGGGGGCAATTACACAAAAAATATTTAAACTTTTAAATCCCTTGATAGATATTCATTCAAGAATTTTAAATCCAAAAAAGCATGTTAATATTTGAAATTGAAGAATTTTAAATCCAAAAAAGCATGTTAAGATTTGAAGAAACAGAAGAATTAAATTTTTCGGAGGGAGGGGGGGCAATTATACAAAAAATATTTAAACTTTTAAATCCCTTGATAGATATTCATTCAAGAATTTTAAATCCAAAAAAGCATGATTTTATTTGAAGAAATAGAAGAATTAAAAATTTCGGGGGGGGGGGGCAATTACACAAAAAATATTAAAACTTTTAAATCCCTTGATAGATATTCATTGAAGAATTTTAAATCCAAAAAAGCATGTTTTTATTTGAAGAAATAGAAGAATTAAAAATTTCGGGGGGGGGGGCAATTACACAAAAAATATTAAAACTTTTAAATCCCTTGATAGATATTCATTGAAGAATTTTAAATCCAAAAAAGCATGTTTTTATTTGAAGAAATAGAAGAATTAAAAATTTCGGGGGGGAGGCAATTACACAAAAAATATTTAACCTTTTAAATCCCTTGATAGATATTCATTCAAGAATTTTAAATCCAAAAAAGCATGTTTTTATTTGAAGAAATAGAAGAATTAAAAATTTCGGGGGGGGGGGGGGCTGCCGAATTTAAAAAAACTCTGAAACAACGAATTTAGATTCTTATCAAGGGAAGGCTTTAGGGAAGAAACCAAATTGATATCTCTCCTGGTTAAAAAAAAAATTTGAATTTGCCTCTCCGGCTCCGCCCTCTCTGTATTTCGCCAATCAGCGCTATCCCTGAGGCCTGATTGGTTGTTTCACACATCGGACACGGTCTTAGGGCTTTATTATATAGTATGATAAGTTTTTTTTTGGATAATTCCTAGTATATTAATATAATGTGCCTGTTGTTTTATTTTAGGCCTGTGTGCTTCTGAAGGGTGTTTATGAAAATGAAATGAATTTATTGTATTACAAGTGGCAAAGCCCGCCGAAGGCCACTTGCCAGGAGATTGCCCCCCCCCCCTCCCGGACTCCTTTGCTCGCTTTTAGCCAAATTTTAAATTTCCCTCACTGACTCCACTTCCTCTCACTCTGGCCAAACAGCGAGAGAATAGGCACATACAAGGGATAGCTTTATACTATATAGTAATGAAGTTTAAAGTAGGAATAAGATTTAGCTACTCAAGGGATACTTGTCTGCCAATTTCTGTCAAGTTCATTTGAGGCAAATAGAGGATGAAAGTAATAATTTTAAAAGGGATGCTAGAGGAGGTTAAGGATGGTCTATTCTTTGATATTTTATGATTAAGACATTCTCCTTTCCTGTGGCCTAGAAGAGGTTAATATTAAAGACCATATGATTTGGATTTGATGCCAGGCGGGTAGATCGATGAAAATGTATTTAAATTAATTGGATTTTTTGAGAATTAACATCATATAATTAAAATTATTTAAAGGGCCTAAAAATAAGTGAAGTCAATATGGAAGAATTTTAGCCTTTTTTTATGTCGATTAAAGGTTTCTGAATTTCTCTAAGCAGCAAGAAGCTATTTATTTATTATTAATTAATGTGCCGTCGTTTCGGTTGCATATAAGACCATCCTCAGGGCCAAGCCTTTGTCAATATATTGAAGCTTAGGCCTATAATAAATCCAATGACCAAATTCGATAGAGTATATGGATTATAGACAGAAGGTGAGTGAGCCTTTTTATATCGTTCCGATTTCCGACCTTAAATATCTTTTATGAACTTAAAAAAAAAAATTTGGAAATTACAAAAGATTTTTTTTTTTTTTTTTTTTTTTTTTATTCTGCCCGTCTAGCCAACTGCCATTGGGCTAAAAATTTTTACAAAATATACATATATCAAAATAATATAAACAATACAATATTAATACAATAATAAAAATAAGCCTTAAAACTACTATGGTAAGAAAGAACACTTCAAAGAAACATTATAAAATAATATGATAAGAAAAACACAATTCAAAAAAACATTCTAAAATAATATCATAAGAAAGAACAATTCAAAGAAACATTATAAAATAATATGATAAGAAAAACACAATTCAAAAAAACATTCTAAAATAATATCATAAGAAAGAACAATTCAAAGAAACATTCTAAAATAATATCATACGAAAAAACACAATTCAAAGAACATTATATAAGCCTACATGATATGAAAAAGTTAAGTCTATGGCGCGCTATGGATGAAATGTGGCTATTTTAAATGTTGATTTGTGCTTCTTGAAAAAACCTTGCTGTGGCTGCTACTATTTCTTCTATGGGTTTTTTGATAATGTCTTGATATGTAGGAGGGTCTCGGAAGTTGGGTTGGATTGTCCTGTAATATGTTGATCTCTGGGCTTTGAATCGTCGGCACTGTAGGAGTAGGTGAATTACAAAAGATCTAACAGGAAGACCAAATCCATTTCAAGACAAGAATTTGACAAATTTTAACATTCATTCGTTAAGATGAGAAATTACACATTTGCTGGCCCGCTAGATGTGCGCTCTAGTGTGACGTGACGGCTTGATATCGAGTAAAGTGATTTTTTATTTAGATTTTTATTCTTTAATCTTCGATTCAAATCATTCGATCAAATACCAAAATTTATTATCTAAGATATTTCACAGACTCTAAGATGCATAATAAATGGAATTGAATGACAATAGGCAAGAAAGAATTCATAAAACAAATATCTATCAGACATTACAAATACAACGACTACGACTCATAAATTTGAAATTCAATAAAATTTCTCTTATTGTCATTAAATATTTCATGCACATATATTATGCTAAAAGAAATTTATTTATTTATTTTTTTTTATTATTTAATCTTAATAATAAAGATTTTAGTTTTCTATGATGGCTTTAGAGGATGCAGTCGTTAAATGTCAATCAGATTCGATCAATCCCCCCCCCCTACCCCCCACTCTTCTCCGTCATTATAAAAAATATGACGAATGAATCATAAATGGAATCTTTAGCAAATGGGGAAAATTATACTCTTGAATGTCAGTCATATTTGTCATGAATTTATGTCAAAAATTATTTTATTTTTAATAGAGCCGTCGAGAGACTGTAGCGAAGGAATAATTTTTTTTTTAAAGTTGTGAATATGGTTGCTACCCTATTTTTTGCAATTAAAGTACATTGGTGATTAAAGTTAAGAAAAAACAAGTACATAATGTCAAAATAAAGTATGATTTATTTTTCTTTAGCATTATACTTAAGACCATATTTTTTATCGCTTTTCGCAAGTTTTATCAAATTATTATTGCTAAACAATTGCACAGCATCTTTACAGTCTTTATTTAAGTTGAAGTAAATAAGTAATTCATTTTTTCTAAGGTTCAGAGACGCTTTGTTTCTTTCGTCCCGCCATTTGCAAAAAAACTCTCTCTGTGAATGCTGATGTGGGATAGATATTAAAAATGAAATTACTTTATACAATTTTGAAAAATTATCATGTCTTATTAAATACCTGCTGCCATTTTTGTGCATTAGAAAATTCCGTTTTATGCAAACTTTTTTGAAACGCAGAAAAATCAAATCATGCGAGTAAAAGTATTTTTGCGCACTTTATTATTCTCGTAAAATATAGAGTATAATTATCCTAAATAACTTACAATACTTTATTATAAAGTACGTGTGGCAACCCTAGTTGTGAATGAGTATCAAGAAACAAAAGCAAGCAAGAATGTCGCTGATCTATTGATCTTGTTAACATTTGCAAATAAATATCAGACTAGGATTTCTATTTTCTTCAAAGAATTGGTTCTAGCTACTCCAAAAGTTATAATTATTATGATATACAAAAAGTCATTTGATTTAGACGTCATTGAGTTGATAGATAGCCTCTAAAAAGTAAAAATTGATAATTTGTTAATTATTTAATTGTAAAATAAATTTAAATATAATTTGAATTTTATCGCTTAAGACGAGAAATTTACGCTTAGACAAACTCCTAACGACTTTGATTATGAAAAAAAAAATTTGGCGGCGCCTCAATACTTTGGCTTACTGATTATCACTTTCTCTTACCTATATATGTTAATATATAGAGAGAAAGTATTGGATTCATGTCAAAAATTCGATGTCGAAATTTGGATGGAAATGCACGATTTGACCAAAAAAGTGGGTTCCGCAAATTGGTCTGTCGGTTAATAAAATATCTCAAGAACAAAAAGAGCTAGGGGGTTGAAATTTTATATTTAAATAAGGTACCCCCCTGGGAAGTGTCACGAAGCTTTTGAACAAAATCGGTCAAAAAGTATTAGTACTTTACTGATGCACTTTTTTAGTTTTTTCAATTTTCTCAAGTTTGATTAATCGCTTGATTAAAATACAAAAATCAATTATTTTTTAGATGCTTTTTAAAATGTATATTCTCATTTTACCCTTGACTGTGCGAGCAGTCACACCAGATTTTTTTAAATTTATTATTATTTTGGTTTTTCTTCATTTTTAGTCACATGGTCGGAGAAGTCGAGTTTTATTCAAGATCGCTGTTTAAAGGACATTTAAGAAATTTCACACTGAATGCATTCTTTTTAATTAAGAAAAAGGGAAAAAAAATATAAACCTTTCCTCTAAGATATAGGTTTTAATTGAGTAATATATGATATAAAAAAAGTGTGAGGTTTCTTAGAAATAAGTAAATTTGAAAAGATTTTTTTTTGACTCTTATTTAAAAAAAAAAAAATTATATCTTCAAAAATGCATGAATTGATGGCAAGTGATTTAATTATGATTATCATAATGGCTTGAATATAATTTAGAGAATAATTATTAATAATAAAATATATTAATATCAATATTTTGTTTTAATTATAAAAATAAATATTTCAATTTCGAATATTTAAAAAAAAAAAAATCAAACAAAACCAAAAGAAAAATCGAATGAATATAAATGGGAAAATTTTTGTTCAATTATCATAATAATTTAATATTTAAAGTTAATTTAACGAAAATAAAATTTTGTTAAAATAAAATTAATAAAAAGATGAGGTCATGAAAAGAGAGCTAATGTATTAAAACAATTTTTGTTTTTTTATTTAATAAATATAAAACTATTGATATCAAAATGGTTTGTGTAAAATTTCTCTATAAAAGAGCCAAACTTTTCTTTTGAACAAATATTTTATTAAACAACGTTTTTGTAAAATTTCTGCTGTGCCAAGGAAATTTACATTATTTATGTAGCTCAATTCTTTTTAAAAGGAAAGGAAGTAGTAAAGTGTTATTTATTGAAAATTAGTTTTTTGATCTAAAAAATTTTATGAAAATTTTTTGTTACGTTCAAATCAATTTGAAAATAACATAACATGTTACAATGAGTCTCAGCAAATATACCGGTATAACATTACGTTTATTTATAATCAGAATTTGATACAACAATGATCTCCAAGGGCTCCTTGTATGTCCATGGTGTATGCATATACTACATTTTTATTATTATTAGAGTCCGGATATCCATGCATAATCATATCTTAAAATATGCATGCATTAATGCACTATAAAATGACCAAATATGCACAATGAAGAGAAAAAACAATAAAAATATGCTCGATCACAAATTTAATCGCATTTTATATTCATTTATTCGTTGTGCATGGAATTTCTTCAAAAAAAGCCAAAATATGCACATATGCTCGGAACTGCCCTCGAGTTTGGCGTAGTAGGTAGCGTGCCTACCTCCTATACCAAACGTCGCGGGTTCGGACCCAGGCAGTCCGATGATTTTATTTAAGCCATTTGGATACCAAATGGCTTAAATAGAAATGCCTGGACCCCATATATGTATATTTATCAATAACGGATATCGTAAAAAGTCTTATATGGCCTGAGTTGCCGAAAAGACTGTGTGAATGTGTGTGTGAGTGTGAATGAGAAAAAAAAAAAAAACTTCTATGCAAATATGCATTTGCATCAACATCCGAGCATTATAAAGCTGGACACTCAAATTTTTTTTTCCTTCAAAAACAGAAGGTGCCAACCTTTATTTTATAATGATTTTTTTCTTAGGTTTTTTATTTTTGTTTAAAAAAATAGCAATATTAAGAAACATAATTTTTGTTCCTTTATTAAAATTCTGACCGCACCTTACAAAAAAATTAATTTATAAATTAATTCTTTCACGGATCTCTCTATAAAAAATAAGATTTTTTTTTTTTGAGGAGGTTTAATTGAATAAGAAGAAACCGATGGACAAATTTCAAGCTGTGAGCAGAACTGATTTCGAGGAGAATCAATTTCAGCTTCGTGTGGGACGCACGCCGGCCGCTTTGCTTGCACATTAACCCATTGTGTTTTTAATAACGAGAAATTAGAATATTTTAGGTTTAGCCCACGAGGAGACAATAGGAAACAAAAGATTCGGGCGCCGGATGTGGTTTGACCGGAAATAATTCTTATGTTGGCCGTTTTTGTTTTTCCAATATTGAAATTTACCATGCCGTGAAGTATTCCTCGTTAAGGCTTCCCGCCGCTCAAGTAAACTGGAAAAAAAAATTAAAAGACGCCCCTCCTCGTCTTTAGTGAGAAATCTCACTAATTTACGAGAGTGGAAATCCTCCTTGTGTCAATACAGGGGTAAGAAAGAAAGAGAATGGCTTCATTCACTTGCAATTCTCTATTCTAGGGTAAATGTATTTTTTTTTTAGGTCAAGGCAAATTTGTTTGCAAATCTAATCACCGTGAGTCGAGCCTTACTTGAAATATTGATATATATTTCACTAAGATCATGGCTCAACAAAGATCATAATCTAAACGTCGTAAAAGAATTAATGGCGCTGAAATGAATGTTCTTTGTTGTGTTTTATTCATCTATAAAATCAGTAATTTTTTTTTTTTATTTTATAAATATTACTTATGCAAGTTAAAATAGTGAAGCTATTTTCAAAAAGATTTAGAATAATTCAAAAGGAAGATTGTCCAAATAACGCTTCATAGAATTTATTTGAAAATTTTTTTTATCTAAATCAGTGCTCCCCAACGTTTGATAATTTTACCGTGGCTTCATGTTTTACCGGTATATTTTAGATTGTTTCGATTAAATAATTTTAATTTACGGTAAATGTATTTAAACATGCCTTAACATTTTAACTCACTAGCAGGTCTAGTCTCTAAGCAAAAACGTTAACTTTTAACATCTGAATTCAGAGTTAAATTCATTTTAAAACCTCCTTGTCTTAAATTGCTATTCTGAAAGCAAAAGCTTTAACATGTTAACGTGTTAAAAATTAATGTCATAACTAGGGGTGCCTTTAATATTCTAACCTTCTTATTTTAATTCATTTAAGGTCTTTTTCGGCAGCGAAGGCCACTTTGTGCCCGTCCCCGTTTATCCTTGGATGGGTCCGGTACGGTATGATCCGGATTAGTAGCCAATTCAATTGAAATAAATTGTCGAATGAGATGGGATATGAACCCAAGAATCATTGTTACAAATAGCTAGCAGGATACCCACTACACTAAGGCTCGAAGCGCTAACTTCCGCTGTTAAAACTTGGTTTAGAGAATCAGCATTTTTTAACGCTGGTGTTATTACTTAGTCGATTTCCGATTTTGGAATCGAGCTTACGAGATACCCCCCCCCCAGAAAATTAAATATATTTCTATTTATTTATAATTAAGATTTATAAAGTATTTAAACATTTTATCAAATACAACACACACAAATATTGTTTTCAATATTTTTATGTAAAAGAATATCCTATCCAGAAATTGCACTCGTGATATGCCACCGAACATTAAAATAAAATATGAAAAAGTTGAGTATCAAAATAAAACATTAAAATCTGAGGAATTAAGAATGCCACATATGTTCACTAACCGATCTTAGAAAGCGTGTTGATTGGTGTGTTATGTGTAGGTTTTAAAAGTAAGCGATGACAGTCAATCAAATGTAAACGTTACAAACTATATTACCATCGGATACTAAGTATTGTAAGAAAAAAGTCGAAGTCGTTCAGTGAGAATCGATTCTAATCGACTTGAAAGAGTTTCTTAACTCGGATTCTAAAAAGTCGATTATTTTCAGTAAAAAGATCGATTCTTGACTAAAGTCAGAGTCGACTTTTCCATCCCTATGACTTCCTATTGTA
>JAKCPI010011119.1:0-17225 GCA_023213315.1 Euborellia annulipes | reverse complement strand
GATCTCATTTTAAATAATTAAATAAAGAGATGTTAATTCTTTTGTTTATAGCCAGAGCTAAAGAGACGCGATCTTCGGCTGCCATCTGTCAACTGTCAGTTCCCTCTCTCTCGCTGTTGTCAGTTTGCTTATTTTCTGACAGCCGTCACTTTCTCGACCGTGAATGAAAATCGGACTGTTGAGGAGTCCATGAAAATAAAAGAAAATTTACTAAAACTAAGTACAAAGCCCGCCTTCAGCCTTCTTTGGAATATTTCTTGAGTTGGGGCTGTGTTTGCTTTAGGGATGGAAAAGTCGAATCAACTGAAGATAATCGACTTTTTAGAATCGAGTTGAAACTCTTTCAAGTCGATTAGAATCGATTCTCACTGAACGACTTCGACTTTTTTCTTACAATACTTAGTATCCGATGGTAATATAGTTTGTAACGTTTACATTGATTGACTGTCATCTTGCTTTTAAAACCTACACATAACACACCAATCAACACGCTTTCTAAGATCGGTTAGTGAAGATATGTGGCATTCTTAATTCTTCAATTTTAATGTTTTATTTTGATACTCAACTTTCATATTTTATTTTAATGTTCGCTGCCATATCACATGCAATTTCTGGATAGAATATTCTTTTATAAAAATATTGAAAACAATATTTGTTTCTGTTGTATTTGATAAAATGTTTAAATACTTTATAAATCCTATATAATAAATAAATAAATATGTTTAATATTTACTCTGAATCTCCTAAGAACGAGTTATAGAGTTTTTAAAAAGTTGAAAAGTCGACTTTCAGAAATGATTAATCGATTCCGAGAATCAAAAAATATCAAGTCAATTCCAAAATCGAAAATTGACTTCAAACGCCTTTTCCTTCCCCCTAGTTTACTTTCTCTTTCTCTATAATTTTTTTTTTTTTTTTGTCGATCTAGATTTGGAGAAAAAGTCAAATTGAATTTTTTTTTTTTTTTCCTTTTTTGGTCATCGCCATTTGAGCATTTGACCCAGGGGCGTATTTATGGGGGGGGGGGCCGAGGGGGCCCGGGCCCCCCCCCCCCCCCCCGAAATTTCTCAAACACATATACATATATAGGGATATACAGACATCAGCGCAACAAATTTTTCCGCAGGATGGACAACTTTGGTTCCGCAATAGAAAAAATGGTCCGCAAAAAATTTCGTGTGAAAAAAAATATAGTTTCTTAAAAAAAAAATTTCCGCAGAAAAATTTTTTGAGTTCGGGCCCCCCCCGAAATAAATTTCTATATACGCCCCTGATTTGACCTTTACCTTTGTAGCATCTACGACAGAAATACCAGGTAGAATTATTGACAAATTAAAATTAAAATTTAAAAGCTAATTTATCTACTTACTTGTTAGTCTATATCTTTAAGGTACGTGTACACTGTAGATTTTTTTGCTAGA
Organism: Euborellia annulipes; assembly: GCA_023213315.1. NCBI lineage: Eukaryota > Metazoa > Arthropoda > Insecta > Dermaptera > Anisolabididae > Euborellia > Euborellia annulipes. Next base: position 15,804 of record JAKCPI010011119.1, on the reverse strand, counting down.
TTTACTCTAGCTAGAGCTATATGAGGCTCTCTCTACTAATGGACATACCATTGAGAGCACCCTAGCTAGATTAGGTCTAAGGTCTAGCGAGATTGACAAAATCTAGCTAGAGTATCAGTGGACACACCTTAAAACTAATCTACAAATATTTTGATTTTATTAAGATGATAGACATTTACATTTTGGTAGGTAGGGGGATAAAAATAGAAATATTTTTTAAGAATTTATCAGTTTTTATTATACTTCTACAGGATAGCGATAGCCTGTAGAAAAAAATTGAATTATTGAACACAAACAAATTTAATAAAAAGAGCCAGAAATTTGTGATTCAGAAAGTAAATATAGTCCGTCAAGAATGTCTTACCCACGGGTCACTGATTTGTTTATTAACTATCAAAATTTTTTTATCGTCTCATTTGTAAAAGAAAGAGACAAATATTTTTATTCATATAAATAATGTTTTCATCTTGAACAAACAATTGATCAGTTATTTATTTTGAAGTGAAATTTTATTTAATTAAAAAAAAATATCTTGGGACATCCCTGAATGAATGATGATCGTAAATTTGACTAAGAAGAATCATAGAGGTTCCTCTAAGATCGATTTCAATTTCAGGTCAGGGTCTAAATTTATTTTTATCTTAACTCGAAAGAAGCTCATTCACTCGAAATCTTTTTACAAGATAAAAAGATAGACTAAAATTAGTTATCAAGCCCTCACACTATTGTCTGACTAGAGTGCATTCAATTTTTTTTTTTTTTTTTTTTTTTTTATTTGCAGGAAAATTTTGTGAGGAATTTTTAGCAAATGGTTAAATGCGAAATATCGCCAGAAACAGATAACGGAGTGATGAAAAATTTAACAAACTTCGATACCAATATGTCTAGATGAAATGATATTATAGAATTAAAATTAAAATTTAATTTCTATATTTTGAAATAAATAAAAAAAAAAAAAAAAAAAAACACTTAACTCCTGAAGAAATCACACGAAACATTGTCATTGGTGTTAGGCTAAATAAAGTTTTTTTTTTTCAAAAACTCCCACAGGCCCTAATTAATTAACGTTTTTTGTTTTCATTGGATTATATATAATTTTTTTTTCAATTTTGCAAGTAACATTAAATATAAATTTTTTAAAGACATATTTCATAAAAAAAATACTATTAATTATAACATTTGAGACAATATTCAACTCAGACTTAACTCAATTTTTAATTTTTTGGTCTTTGACACACCATTGCATAACAGGGTCCTAATATCAGCATTCTTTCTTGAAATTTTTTTTTTAAACTATTTTCTAATCTCACTAACCAATAGGTCCCGATCTCATTCTCAATGGATAGAAAATTTTTTTTTAATTTATTTTTTAAGTAGCCTATCTCTGTTTAAAAAAATTGACGCTCGGCCTAGTTATACTACTTTTGGGGATTCAATTCATTTTTTTTTTTTTTTTTTTTTTGAAATTATTAATAGATACCTAATCCATTTATTTTTTTTTTTCCTTTTGATATATTACCAATTTTGTATAAATTTAATTTTTGTTATTTTTTATTAAATAAATTCAATTATTTTATTTATTTTTATATTTTTAGATTGATAAGGAAATTCGCATTTCATTTTTTTTTTTTTTTTGCCAACGATAAAATGGAAATTTTTTTGAATAAAAAAATAATTATTTTGTTTCGAAATCAAATTGTAGCTTTATTGAATTTTTTTTTTTTTATCTGAGTAATTGACGATCATAAAAACAAAAAAAACAAAAACAATGGAGCAATTTCTTAATTGATTGTTTCATTTCCAGGTCGGTTTTGGTCGGTTTTATTGATCAATTCAAATGCGTAAAAAATAAAAAGCGAAATTTCCAATTAAATTATTTCGAAGATTTAATTAAAAATACGATGATGCTATCAATGCAGATCTCTAAAATTAATTTCAAAGATGTCCTTTTCCCTTGGGGTGGTTTCTAAATCTCTCAAATCCATTTTTAATTATTCAATTATTTATTTTTCAGGCAAGCAAGGCAGGTTTTTATTTAGGGGGAGGGATCAGAGCAATTAACCAAGAAAATGTCTCCCTTGGCCCTTTCTTTTTTTTTTCTTCTTAAAAAAAAAATTAACCTTTTTTTGGGAGGTTAATTTCTATATATAGATGCGGTAGGCCCTGGCGGGCGATGTCTCGAGATATGACTAAGAGTTGTCCAGACAAATGTATTTTAATTAATTTTGTACCATAATATGAAAATATAAAATAAAAAACGTTTTTTAAATATGGAAACGAGTTAATGTCTCATCTTCAGTCCATATATGGACCCTGTTACGCATTAGTGTGTCAAGCACCACCTACCGAGTTTAGAGAAAATTAACATTAAAGTTTTTTATTTTCATTGGATTATATTATAATTTTTTTTTTTGTCAATTTTGCAAGTAACATTAAATATACATTTTTTTCGGACATATAATATTTCATTAAAAATACTATTAATTATAGCATTTGAAACAATATTCCGTGCTTAACTCAGTTTTAATTTTTTTTGGGGCTTGACACACTAATGCATAACAGGGTCCATATAAAAAAATGTACATATTTAATAAATTATTAATTTTCAATTTAAAGTTACATAGTTATTCTATAGATAAACTTTTTGAGGTGTGGAATATCAATTTTCTATTATTTACATTCTGGGGAAGCTTCATTTTAAGTGTTAATAAATAAATAATAATAAAAAATAATTACATAGGGATATACAATATTTAAGATATTATATACATCGCGTATGTAAGCCGCGAGGGGAATTTATATAATTAAATATCCTATTTATTAATTCATATACCCGAAAAATAAGGGTGTGCCGCCGGGAGTTGAACCACGGATCCGCCATGTGGCCTTACCAGTTCAAGTTTTATTAAAAAAGTGTGAAAAATAAAAAAAATAATCTGGGACAGAAAGTTATAATTTTTCAGTGACTTATTAAAAAATTAAGAAAATTATTTTTTTTTTTGTTATCAAGCAAATACAGCAAACCATCTGTCCCAAAAATCTTAAATTTTTTTGAAATTTAAAAATGGATTTATTGCTATTTTTAATCACATATTAATTAAGAAAATTTTAAAATAAGATTAGTAGATATATTTAAAAATTGTGTCAAATAGTTCAGCACTCCTGCAAAAGATGGCAGGCTAGTGTAATAGCCGATCCCCTATTAGCCTATATTTATATGCTTTTTTAAAAGATACATAATATATAATAACATTTATAAAGTATTCATTCTTAAAAGATCAATAAAAATTGAATAAATAAATCTCATAATTATTATTCTATAATTAATCATATATATTAAATTTCAATTATCGAACTTTTGTCTTTTACATGGATAGAGAAGAGGTCTATTATGCTAGTCTCTTCTTAATGAAATAATTTAACCTTTTATTTTCTTAACATCTCTTTTTCTATCTAATTAACCTTTAAAGGGCCAAAATTAAAAGGTCAAAAAAATTGTGATTTTTTTTTTAGTTTTTAGTTCGATCAATTAAATGGAATTAATTGTGATGATGGTTTGTGTTAAATTTAGCCCCCGAAATATTTGCAATTTATAGTAGAAAATGTTTTATTTTTAAAATACTGTAATTATTTGTAATTATTATTAATTTACAATTATTATTATTATTATTATATATTGAAAATAAATTTTTACTTTCTCTAATTCTAATTATTTAATTTTCTAATCTCTGATCATAATTTCATTTGGGGGAAATTAAAATATTTATCGAATAAATAAATAAAAAAAATTAAAAATAAATGATTTAAAATTATAATTAAAAATTTATAACAAAAATTAAATGTTTAATAGCTAGGCAGTAATTTCAGAGTTAATTTTAAAAAAATTGTAATATTTTTTATTAAAATTAATGAATTTAATAGAGTCATAGTTGATATTATCAAGGAAGGGTTACGAAAGCAGAGAATGACAGTCAAATTTTTTTCTTTAAATATATTATTGAGCCGACGTTTCTGTCTCGATAGAGGCCATCTTCAGCGTCAAGAAATATATAGTCTCTGCTTTCGCAACCCTTCCTTTATACAACTCAACAGTCAGTACTACAATATTAATGAATTACTATAATTTTTAAAAATATGAGGTGTATGGTCCGATATTTTACAGGGCGAGTGCTCAGGTATTACTTTCTCTTAGCCTATATATGAAATATATAGGAGAGAAAGTATTGCGATCATGTCAAAAATTCGATGTCGAGATTTTGATGGATATACATGTTTTGAGGTCCCCTGAGTCCAAAAAAAGTGGGTCCCGCAAATTGGTCTGTGTGTGTGTATGTATGTATGTATGTATGTGTGTGTGTGTGTGTGTGTGTGTCTGTATGTGTGGACAGATTTTTAGCATGAAGGAATTGAGCTACCGGATTGAAATTTTATATTTAACTTAGGTACCTTCCCACACGCTCAAAATAAGCTTTTGAACAAAATCGGCCAAAAAGTACTAGTACTTTACTGATGTACTTTTTCAGTTTTTTTCGATTTTCTCAAAATTCCCTCCAAGGATTTTTTTTAAAATTCAAAAATCAATTATTTTTTAGATGCTCTTTAAAATGTATATTCTCATTTTGCCGTTGAAATCTTCTGAAGACCACTTTACTCTTGTTCTTCATAGGAAAGATAGAAATGGTTGCCATGGTAACGGAATTTAAATCTTTTTCTTTTTATTAGATTAAAAATCAATTATTATTTAAATTCCCATTTATTTTTTTTTTTTTATTTCTGTTTTAATTGTTTCAAAGAAAACATATATATATATCTCTCTCACTTGCAAACATTATCGTCTCTCTCTACTCTTTTTAAATTCCCTTTCCACCTTATCTTCGCATAGAAACAATGTTAATTTCCTATAGGGATTTGTATGTTAATTTCGATTCAAAAGGGGGTCCCCTTTTGGAACTTTTTACGCATTTAAAATTTTTTTTTCCAATTCTTATGAAATTTTGTATTTATTTACGATTCTATATTGTGTATAAAATGTCCAAATATGAGATTAAAATTTTGAAAAATAACCATAGTTTATTTGAAGCAGTCAACATTTAAAATGCAAGTTTGAAACTAAGGTGCTATCGGAAACTAAATATATCTCGACACAAAAAATCTGGTGTGACCAGCACAGTGCGCAACTTTCTCTTACCGAAGGGTAAGAGAAAGTTGTGTGCTGTGCGCCAGTCACACCAGATTTTTTTTAAGATGAAAAGTTCATGCTTGGGTCTGCAAGGCTTTCGTTTTCAAGATACAGGGTGCATTGATGACTCCAAATCAAAATATTTCCATGAATAACAGGAAAAGCATAAATTTGTTTTATTTCCTGGGAGATAGGCAACACAAATGACTAACTCATTAATGACTCAATATTTGGACCAGAAATTTTCTTGAGAGTTCATTTATTTATAGAAGCTCCTGGACCGTAGCAAGGGCGGATCCAGAGGTGTTTCTCGGGGGGGAGGTAATCTGGTGTGACTCGTCGCACAGCACACTATTTTTTCTTAATTTCGGTAATTTAAAGTCACTATCTCACGGCCCCCTATTTTTTTTTTTTTTAATACTCACACTTTTTTCTCATTCACACTCACATTCGCACACACATTCACACAGTCTTTTGAGCAACTCAGACCATTTAAGACTTTGACGATAACCGTTATTCGAATATATGTATTTGAATTCCAGGCATTCTTATTTAAGCCATTTGATATCCAAATGGCTTAAATAAAATAAAATCATCGGACTGCCTGGGATCCGAACCCGCTACCCTTGGTATACAAGCCCCTATTTTTATTTTTAAATTCATATTAAACTATTTATAATTTTGAATTTCGTATATGCTTACATTTACTAGACTTCTTATTTCTTACTAGACTCATTTTATTTTGAGAAAAATTCATTTAGGCCTACCTACACTGTTAAAAATATCAACACCAGAAAGATTTCAGTACTGTAGTACTTCATGGAACTGGAAATCATACTGAAATTTAATAAAAACAAGTAGATTCGGCGAGCAGAATGGCAAATCTTTCTATTTTGTTTTATGCTCAAAAGTAATGTTTCTTTAATATTTTCGGCAATACGGTCTTAAATTTATTTAACAATAATAATTCATTTGTTACATTTGCGACTCTTCACGGCCTGGGGGGCCGCGACCCACTATTTAAGAAGCTCTGGTTTAGAGGACTAAAAAGCCTAAAAAACATAAAACAAAGAACATTCCATTTGTCCTGAAGAAGAGCAATACAAGCTTTCAAAACGTTCCTTTATTTAAGAAATCATTTGCGCCATTTTTCATTTTCATAAATCATATAAACATTTTATTTCATTAATCATCAAGCCTTTGGTACAGAGGTACAAATTGCCATCCGTCTGTTGTGCTCTCGTCCCGAGGGATGAAATCTTTTCAATTATATTGGCTACCAATTGGTAGATTTGACGGGATCCAAATGGCCGAAAAAGTTCAGACAAAGAGCGAGCTCATATACTCGTAGAAGACAATTAATTAATTAATATTAATCATTAAGGAATTCTTTCAAACGTGAGGCAGAAAAATTCTTTTAATAAACTACTAAAGCATTAAAAGATAGATTCCAATGGCGGATAAATTTTTCAAATTCTTTTTTCCAAATTAGGCAACGGACATAAAAGAGTTGGGTGTTTTATAAATATTTGAGTTTTCGAAAAATTTTAATGATCGATTTTGATTTAAATAGCAAAAATTTGATGGTGTATTAAAAAAAAATTTCTTAAAAGCTTATTCTCATCAAATTTCAATCATATAAATGTTTTTTTAAAAAACAGCCGATCATAAGAATAAGAAGAGAAAGAAAAATATAAATAAACGAAAAGTTTCAAATATGCAGACATTCCAATTTCTCTATAATAAAAGGAATTATAATAATAGAATAAATCAATCCAAGTGAATTACGTCATCGAGGATTATTCAAAAAAAAGTGACCAGCTTACAATATAATTGTAAAAATTAAAAAATTTAATCATTTATATTTATTATAAATACAGTATTAGTATAGTACATAATTAACAAGAGCAGATGGATCTAGGCAGCTAGCAAAGAATAAAAACTAATATGTATATTAATCTCTATAACGGATATCATAAAAGTCTTGAATGGCTTAAGTTGCCGAAAAGACTGTGTGAATGTGTGTGCGAGTGTGAGTGTGAATGAGAAAAAAGTGTGAGTGTCAAAAAAAAAAAAATGCTATTCTCTAACAGCGACGTTAATTTGTTGCTTTTATTTCAAAGCTATCAAAATCATAAGCTTACTTTTTAAGTTAAGGACGCCATTTTTATTTTTATTTATTTATTATTTTTTTTTTTTTAAACACTCACACTTTTTTCTCATTCACTCTCACATTCACACAGTCTTTTCGGCAACTTAGGCCATTTAAGACTTTTACGATAACCGTTATTTAATAATATATATTTATTTAGGGTCCAGGCATTCTTATTTAAGGCCATTTTTATTTTAAATACGACGTTAAAATATTAAAGGCACCCTCTAGACATGACATTAATTTTTAAAACTATTTACTAAATGTTAACGCTATGGCTTCAAATTTTTGTTTACAGAATAGCTATTTGAAGTGTTAAAATGAATTAATGTTGTCTTCAGATGTTAAAAGTAAACGTTTTTGCTTGGAGAAATAAAAGTTAACGTTTTTGCTTAGAGAATAGACCTGATTATCTGCTAAAATAAACCACGATTTATGCAAAAGTCTTTTATTTCTAATAACAAAAATCGTGAAAGTCTAAATCAATTAATCAAAACTTATTTAGTTCTCAACTTAGAAAGAAATTTGCTTAAAAATCTGACTGTTTAAATTTAACGATAGGCATACGTGTAGGAGAAACAGAGAGGCGTAGAAAAGAAAAAAAATGTTTTATATTATTATCTCGGAAAAAAAATGAATAAATTTTTTTTTATAAAGGGGTGAGTTCTCTTCTAAGGGTGGACAGGTGTTGTTTATATTTAAGGATAAAAGGGCATGTCGTAGTAAAGTGTGACAAATGGGCATGAGAATCAATTTCCAAGAAAAGTCAGTCATTTTTAAAATTTTCATATTACATCCTCCTCTACCATCCCTTAATAAATGGATTTTTATTCAATATAAAATAACGCTCAACGTTATTTTAAGCATTTTTTAAAGATTTTTTTTTCTAACAATGAATAGGCAAGAAATTTTTTTTTTATAAAAATTTATTGAAATTAAATTCAATTTACCTAACAAAAAATATATTTGATATATCTAATATATTATCAATGCTCAGGGGCCCACTATTGTGGGTACGTGGATGGCGACTACGAGCTACCCGAGCTGGGACTAGCAGTCCTGTTCTTTACATGTCTGTCCCTTCCTTCTATATTTTTAACAGGCGTCAGACCATGCGACAGGCCGGCCTGTTCTATTTCTTCCGGTCGTAAAAAACCCATTCCGCCGACCCCGCACTGCGGGAATAAGGCTAGAAAAGAAGAAGAAGATCTAATATATCATCAATTTTAGGGAAATTTAATAATTCGTAATAATTCCTTTTTTTAGCTTCTCGTTCTCGGGGTCCCGGCTTCTCTTCCCGATCCAAGCGAGAAAAATATATTTCATTTGAATTGGCTGCCATAAATTAGAGATGGAAAAGTCGACTCTGACTTTAATCTAGAATCGATCTTTTACTGAAAATAATCGAATTTTTAGAATCGAGTTGAAACTCTTTTAAGTCGGTTAGAATCGATTCTCACTGGACGACTTCGATTTTTTCTTACAATACTTAGCAATACCAATGGTAATATAGTTTGTAACGTTTTCATTGATTGACTTTCATCTGTATTTTAAAACCTACACATAACACACCAATCAACACGCTTTCTAACAAGATCGGTTAGTGAAGATATGTGGCATTCTTAATTCCTCAATTTTAATATTTTAATGTTTTATTTTGATACTCAACTTGCATATTTTATTTTAATGTTCGGTGCCATATCACGTACAATTTTTGAATAGAATATCTTTATATATAAAATTCTTCTGTACGTGTGTATGTGACTGAACTCCTCCTAAACGACTGAACCAATTATGATGAATTTTTCTGTGTATGTTTGTGAGAATCCCGGACAGGTTTTGTTTCACAAATAACAATAAGTTAATGAGTAATTAACCGTTAAAATAAGAAAAAAATAAAAATTAGGAGAAATAGTTGCCATGGTAACAAAATATAAATATTTACCCATGTTTACGATTTTTTTTATTTATTTACATTTTGAATTCTAAAAGATCGGCGTAAATTTTTTGTCTGTGTACCGGGAGAGTCCCGGAAAGGATATGATTCACAAAAAATCTTAAGTTCATGAATAATTAACCTTTAAAATAATCTCTATATATAAAAATGAAAAGGGAAAAATGTTTGTATGTACCGGTATGTATATAAGTAGGCGAGCAAGGGAGTCCAGGGGCGCAGCCCCTGGCTAGACGGAAAGCCCCGCCGAAGGCGGGGCTTTCCGTCTAGTTCTTTTATAAAAATATTGAAAACAATATTTGTGTGTGTTGTATTTAATAAAATGTTTAAATACTTTATAAATCTTATATTATAAATAAATAAATATATTTGATATTACTGAATATTTCCAAAGCACGAGTTATAGAGCTTTTACAAAGTCGACTTTCAGAAATGATTAATCGATTCCGAGAATCAAAAAATATCAAGTCGATTCCAAAGTCGAAAATCAACTTTTCTCGATAAGGATGAGGTCTAAATGACCTTCTAAATGGCCTTTTTTTTATATAGATTTCGCCCTTATTTATTTGAACACTTTTCTCGAAACTTCTACCTCTGTGAAAAAGATTAAATTTTTTTTTCTCCAATTAAAATAGGTTAATAAATAAGTGGATCATTACCTGAACACTCAAAGTCTAGTAAAGAGAATGTTGTATTAATATAAGAGCAGGTAGGCAAGTAATAACGAGTGAGTTATCGTCATTCTTTACGATATATGATCTCCTCGGAATTCGAACAATTAAAATAAAACAATAAAAAAAAAAAGAATCTCATCGACATGTCAACATAAGAAAAAGGAAATTGAAAAAAAAAAAAACAGGTTGTTTAAATTTGGGTAAGAAAATTCCAAACTTCACCTTTACATAACTAAAATGTTAAAACGCAGATCGTGAAATAATTAAAAGTTGTAAATAGTTTTTTTTTTTTTTTTTCAATTGTGAGACCATAAAAAGCGATGCTAAATTCACGATCAACACAACTCCAAGTATAGTAATACAAGAAAATGCTTTATACTTCGGATTTCCTGTCTACGTAGGCGTGGTGCCTGAGAAAAAGGGCTTTCGGTAGTTGAGGGTGGTACCTAATTTCCACCTCAGTGCCCAATCCCCTCCCACCCACCACGCCTCCATCCATTTCTTTTCAAAGAATATTTTTAATTAATACGCTCCAAAAAATTAACAAGGTAATTAATACTTTGGGGTTTTTTTTTGAGTCGTCGTCGTCGGTTGAACTAGCGTCACATGAAAGGCGACTAAGCAAGCAAGACTAAGCCATAACCTACGCCACCACGCCCGATTAAAAATAGTTGCACTTGTGCAACGACCGATGGGGTCAATGGCCATTCTCTCAGCAAAAAAAAAACAGAAAAAAAGGCTACAGTGCCAAACATTTACAAGACGGATCATTTTAAAATTAGTCGGCTTGAGATGTTGTTTTTTTTTTTTTTTAATTTTAATGCTTTTTTATTTATATCACGCCGAAGGAAAGAAAGAAAAGGAGAAAACGACAGCCCCAGATGTCTGGTCTTGCAGACTCCTCTTGCAAGAGGAGATCTCTGAAGACAACACCCGATCCCGAGTATCACATAAATCCAAGCAACCAACTCTCAACTATTCGCCGACCTAGCTCAATCTTGGTTTCGTTGAACCCTCCTCATTAAAAATAGCCTGCAAATGGAAAGACGACAATTTCACGTCTTATGTTAAACAACACAACGAAATGACTTGAAGGGAAAAAACGATTTCAACGTGCCAAAACAAAAACAAAACAAAGCAAAAGCGGTGTAGTAATTCATTCATACAAGAGAAGGTGTTCATTTCATTGAAGAGAAAACAGGTGAAGCAAGTCTTCTATTCTATAACCAAAAAAGAAAAAAATCTTTGAAGAGATTTATAAAATACAAAACTTCTGAGGCCGTTACAAAAATTAGATAAATTTTTTAAAACAACTAAATATGGAGTGACCAAGCATATCACTCAACTTATTTTAGTTTTCGATGATAAAATTAAACGTGAAAAAAAGATATTTTTTTAAAATATAATCCAAGATTTCACCGTTGGCACTAATTGAAACATTCTTAAATATAATTATATTATCATCTAATTAGAGATAAATGAATAACACGAGGTTAAGTTTCAAAAGGATATTATTTTAGCTTATGCGCATTTCGACGATAATACGTCATCTTCAGAGCTAAGACACAAATTCAAAATTTTATATCATAGCGCTGTGAAGATGAGTCGAAATGCGCATAAGCTAAAATAAAATCCTTTTGAAACTTAAATCTTTATATATAAAATTCTTCTGTACGTGTGTATGTGACTGAACTCCTCCTAAACGACTGAACCAATTATGATGAATTTTTCTGTGTATGTTTGTGAGAATCCCGGACAGGTTTTGTTTCACAAATAACAATAAGTTAATGAGTAATTAACCGTTAAAATAAGAAAAAAATAAAAATTAGGAGAAATAGTTGCCATGGTAACAAAATATAAATATTTACCCATGTTTACGATTTTTTTTATTTATTTACATTTTGAATTCTAAAAGATCGGCGTAAATTTTTTGTCTGTGTACCGGGAGAGTCCCGGAAAGGATATGATTCACAAAAAATCTTAAGTTCATGAATAATTAACCTTTAAAATAATCTCTATATATAAAAATGAAAAGGGAAAAATGTTTGTATGTACCGGTATGTATATAAGTAGGCGAGCAAGGGAGTCCAGGGGGCGCAGCCCCGCAGTAGACGGAAAGCCCCGCCGAAGGCGGGGCTTTCCGTCTAGTTCTTTTATAAAAATATTGAAAACAATATTTGTGTGTGTTGTATTTAATAAAATGTTTAAATACTTTATAAATCTTATATTATAAATAAATAAATATATTTGATATTACTGAATATTTCCAAAGCACGAGTTATAGAGCTTTTACAAAGTCGACTTTCAGAAATGATTAATCGATTCCGAGAATCAAAAAATATCAAGTCGATTCCAAAGTCGAAAATCAACTTTTCTCGATAAGGATGAGGTCTAAATGACCTTCTAAATGGCCTTTTTTTTATATAGATTTCGCCCTTATTTATTTGAACACTTTTCTCGAAACTTCTACCTCTGTGAAAAAGATTAAATTTTTTTTTTCTCCAATTAAAATAGGTTAATAAATAAGTGGATCATTACCTGAACACTCAAAGTCTAGTAAAGAGAATGTTGTATTAATATAAGAGCAGGTAGGCAAGTAATAACGAGTGAGTTATCGTCATTCTTTACGATATATGATCTCCTCGGAATTCGAACAATTAAAATAAAACAATAAAAAAAAAAAAGAATCTCATCGACATGTCAACATAAGAAAAAGGAAATTGAAAAAAAAAAAACAGGTTGTTTAAATTTGGGTAAGAAAATTCCAAACTTCACCTTTACATAACTAAAATGTTAAAACGCAGATCGTGAAATAATTAAAAGTTGTAAATAGTTTTTTTTTTTTTTTCAATTGTGAGACCATAAAAAGCGATGCTAAATTCACGATCAACACAACTCCAAGTATAGTAATACAAGAAAATGCTTTATACTTCGGATTTCCTGTCTACGTAGGCGTGGTGCCTGAGAAAAAGGGCTTTCGGTAGTTGAGGGTGGTACCTAATTTCCACCTCAGTGCCCAATCCCCTCCCACCCACCACGCCTCCATCCATTTCTTTTCAAAGAATATTTTTAATTAATACGCTCCAAAAAATTAACAAGGTAATTAATACTTTGGGGTTTTTTTTTGAGTCGTCGTCGTCGGTTGAACTAGCGTCACATGAAAGGCGACTAAGCAAGCAAGACTAAGCCATAACCTACGCCACCACGCCCGATTAAAAATAGTTGCACTTGTGCAACGACCGATGGGGTCAATGGCCATTCTCTCAGCAAAAAAAAACAGAAAAAAGGCTACAGTGCCAAACATTTACAAGACGGATCATTTTAAAATTAGTCGGCTTGAGATGTTGTTTTTTTTTTTTTTTTAATTTTAATGCTTTTTTATTTATATCACGCCGAAGGAAAGAAAGAAAAGGAGAAAACGACAGCCCCAGATGTCTGGTCTTGCAGACTCCTCTTGCAAGAGGAGATCTCTGAAGACAACACCCGATCCCGAGTATCACATAAATCCAAGCAACCAACTCTCAACTATTCGCCGACCTAGCTCAATCTTGGTTTCGTTGAACCCTCCTCATTAAAAATAGCCTGCAAATGGAAAGACGACAATTTCACGTCTTATGTTAAACAACACAACGAAATGACTTGAAGGGAAAAAACGATTTCAACGTGCCAAAACAAAAACAAAACAAAGCAAAAGCGGTGTAGTAATTCATTCATACAAGAGAAGGTGTTCATTTCATTGAAGAGAAAACAGGTGAAGCAAGTCTTCTATTCTATAACCAAAAAAGAAAAAAATCTTTGAAGAGATTTATAAAATACAAAACTTCTGAGGCCGTTACAAAAATTAGATAAATTTTTTAAAACAACTAAATATGGAGTGACCAAGCATATCACTCAACTTATTTTAGTTTTCGATGATAAAATTAAACGTGAAAAAAAGATATTTTTTTTTAAAATATAATCCAAGATTTCACCGTTGGCACTAATTGAAACATTCTTAAATATAATTATATTATCATCTAATTAGAGATAAATGAATAACACGAGGTTAAGTTTCAAAAGGATATTATTTTAGCTTATGCGCATTTCGACGATAATACGTCATCTTCAGAGCTAAGACACAAATTCAAAATTTTATATCATAGCGCTGTGAAGATGAGTCGAAATGCGCATAAGCTAAAATAAAATCCTTTTGAAACTTAAACTTGTGTTATTTATTTATCTATTTATTTTTCTTTTATAAATATTATGAAATTTCTTCTCCATTTTTATACTTCGTTTTGGGATACTCATGATTCAAAGAGGGACAAAGAAAATGCAATAAACCGAGCCTTTTGAGGAGTAAAAAGTCGACTGGCATAGAAAGAGCAAAATTGCCAGTCGTGGAATTAAAATTTGTAACCAAAAAATTTATAGGCGTACGCCTTCCTTCCTACTCTATTATAAACAAAAAAAAAGAGGAGGATTATTTGTCTGAAGTGTATTAGACTCATTTAAAGCGAGGAATTTTTGAATAAAATTAAAAATGAAATGCCAGTCTTAACTCAATGTTGGTTGGATCTAGATGACAATTTTAAGGACTTTTGAGTGATTTTACAGCAACTCCCAAACATCAATGTGCATGAGTATACATGTATTGTAGATACACTGTGCGTCAAAAAAAACGTACAATTTTGTTTCTTCTTTAGACCAGTTCTGATCTACCTTAATGACACTCTAATTTAAAAAACATTTAATATGAAATATCTTATACATTTCTAAGTGAATTTAACACAAATACAAATCATTTTAATCAATTTAATACAATTAAATAAAAGAGGTCGATTTTCAATTTGAAAGACAAATCAACATAATCTCGATATGTTTTGAAGGATATTAATTTAAAATTTTGCCCCCGGGTGTGGCGTAGTAAGTAGCGTGCCTACCTCCTATACCAAACGTCGCGGGTTCGGACCCAGGCAGTCCGATGATTTTATTTAAGCCATTTGGATACCAGATGGCTTAAATAGAAATGCCTCAACCCACAATAGATAATATATATTACAACGGTTATCGTCTAAAGTCTTAAATGGCCTCAGTTGCCGATAAGACTGTGTGAATGTGTGTGTAGTGTGAGTGCGAATGAGAAAAAAGTGTGAATGTTTTTTATTTAAAAAAAAAAAAAAATTTAAAATTTTGTTTTTATAAGAATTTCCAATAAAATAGACAGAGAAAAACTGTAACGGAAAGATTATTTTAAAATTTTAGAAATTTGGCGTTAATAAAAAAAATTTCGACATTTTTGTCTTTGTTTTATTTTAATTGTAATTATTTATTTAAATGATATGGATTTGTGTTAAATTTAGTTAGAAATGTATAAGATATTTCATTTCAAATGTTTAATAAATTTCAGTATCATTAAGATAGATTAGAACAGGTATTCTTAAGAAGAAAGTGTTACTTTTTTTTTTTTGAAATACAGTGTACATAGAATCACTAAAGTTAATTTTAAGGAGAGGGAGGGAGGGGATCGACTACATCGCCTTTTTCTTGACGATCTCTCCGATTGTTTTCAGTCTGCCATTAAAAAATTCAAATAAAATTTCATTCAAATGTGACAAAATCCTCTGATTGCCTGGCTTGTTTAATAATTGCCGGATAAACGTCAGGTAATCAGATCTGCCCATTCTTTCCTGTGATCTTCAAAGCCACCATTTATCCTTTAAATTTCATTCATCCAATTAATTTTCGTTTAAACATGAGAAATGAGTTGGAAATATATAAATAGAGTTTCTTTAATAATAGTTTCTTGAATATCGTAAGATTTCTCAAGGTTAATTTTCACATGTCAAAAAAGAATTATTCAATA
>JAKCPI010011118.1:0-18197 GCA_023213315.1 Euborellia annulipes | reverse complement strand
GTTTCAAAATTCCACCGGGAAGTTGGTCAAACAGAGCGTGACAGACAGACGGAATGGAGATTACATATTTAACTCATCTCCAAATTTGTGGTTCATAGATGAAGATCTCGTTTGTCTCTTGTGTTAGAATTGAGGGTTTCGCTCCCCGTTTCTATAAAAGCTTTTAATTAATTTTCTTTCCCCCTCCCTACCACCCTTTGTATTTGTATTTAATTTCAATGACGATGTTGTCGTCAGTAGAAATTCATTTACTCGAAAGATATTTACTCAATGACCTGTAAATAGAGAAATTAAATTAAATAAAAGGGTCAATCAAATTATCTACTGAATGCATATAGAAGGACAAACTTGAGAAAGGGGAGTTGGAAGATCGAAAACGTCACTGCATATATTGACTGAAGATGGGAAAAATATAAAATCCAATTCAGCTATTTTTGGAATTGTTTTATAACCAAAAAACAAATAACATCCTTTATTTATTTATTCATCTGAGAATTTTTTTTCTTTTTTGCAATCATAGAGAAAATTCTATCTTTTACTTCCTTTACGAATTTGTTGTTAGCGATAATTAAATTAGAAATTGTTTATAATATTAATATAGCTATAGTATTCAAAAATTAGATATTGGAATTTGATGGAAATACACGTTTAAAATAAAGGATGCTGTTTGTTTTTTGCTTAAAAAACAATTCCAGCTGGATTAGATTTTACTTATATTTTTCTGGTCACTGTCTCTGACAGCCCAGTGAATAAATGGTTCCGCAAAGTGTTCTGTCTGGAATCAAAATATCTCAAGAGCGAAAAGAGCTACGAGATTGAAATTTTATATTTAAGTTAGGTACCCCCTGGCACGTAACACGAAACTTTTGAACAAAATCGGCCAAAGAGTACTAGTACTTTTCTGATTTATTTTTTGAGTTTTTTCGATTTTTTTCAAAATCGGTTCTAATGATTTTGATTAAAATTGCTCTTTAAAATTGTTATTCTCATTTTGCTTTCAAGATAGTTTAAAGATCGCATTGCTCTTGTATTCCAGAGGAAAGATAGGAGAAATAGTGTTTAAAAAAATATATAAATATTCTATTTTTATAAATTTTAGTTCTTGAGTTCTAAAGTAATGCTGGAAACTAAATACAGTATATGTCGACTAGGGGTGTTCGATTATGGGAAAAAATAATCGATTGTTCCGATTAATCGATTATTTATTTCTATTATTTCGATTATGGAAAAACATTATAGGCCTACCTTTTTTTTTTATCTTTGGTAAAATTTCCATTTTTTCCCTCTCGTGAAAATCATTTGACCTTTTTTTTTTTAACATGCGAGTCTCATCCCATCTTTTTAAACAAATGTTTCCCGAAAATAATCGATTGTGAAAAATAATCGATTTTTTTAAATTAATAATTGATTATTTTTTAAGGAAATAATCGATTATTTTGCGTGTCGACACAAAAAATCTGGTGTGACTAGCAGAGAACACAATTTTCATTTACGTTGTGTGCTTTTATTAATCCCTTTTGTTAGGCGATTCAACAAATTTGTTTCTAAATTATACTCCGATTAAATTTAAAAAATGCTGCTGGATAGGGATAAAGAATTCAATCACATCCCGTTCCAGTGATAACAGTATGAAACCTTTTCTAAATTTCTAAATTAATCTGGAAAGATGTTGATAATAGAAGTGGCTGTTCAGCGATTAGAATGAATCCTCTCTTCCTTCATCATTCTAATCTGGAAAGATTAGAAAATAATAAGATTATTCTTTAAAATCTTCTTCTTAAAAAAGGCAATGTTGCATTCAATATAGTCAAATACTTCGCTGGCAATCTTTGCCGGGTTCAGCGCCCCCCAGCGGCGGACCCTGGCCTTTCATTATTAATCAAATGGCGCAAATTCGGATAATTAATATAGATATCTCTTTTATTAGGGCAGTGTATAGCACCCCCTTATTTATTTTTAAAAAATTGCTCTTGTATAATATTATTTTGTTTTAATACATTACGTTACAAACATAGAGCAAACTTTGTCTTTTATATCGGAGTAGAGATTTAGGGCCAAATTTAAACAAAAAGTCAATAATTTTCGAGTTGTGCCCCACCAAGCGATATGGAAATTATTTATCGTTATTATCGAACCGCTCCGTTGGGCCTCAGCTCTTCGCCTCTCCAAATAATTTTAACGTTAGACACAGGTCAGTGATGTTGAGTGGAGCCTGGAGCCTGAGAAAAACCACCCGGGTTTTTTTTTCTTATGTCTAGTTTCCACAATTAATGGTCGGCAATCTTTTTCCAAGAGATGATAAATTTCAATATTTTCTATGTTCAGTATGTTCAATTTAAACTTTTCTAGTTGGATGATTATTTAGCTTTTTTTTTTTTTAAGTTTTCTGAGGCCATTTTAATTAATAATAGGAGTTGATTACAGGATGTGCGACCAGGCGCCTTTCTTTTTTGTAAAATATTTTAATTTCACTTTTTAACAATGTGTCAGCAAGTGCTTTCAACGTACAAACACCTTAAATATTTGCTGATTGCATGAAATAACAAAAATATATCGAAACGTCGTTAAAAACGTAATTAAAATATTTTACTATTTCTTCTCTCCAACCGCTAGAAAGGCGAAGCGAAATCTCTACATCTGCTTCAAGGATAACAAAAAATCTATATCCATAATACCTCATATCATGCAATAATAATAATAATAATAATAATAGGTATAATTACTCAGTGAACCATTGAAAAGATAAAGCGAAATCTCTATCTCTGCTTCAAGGGTCAGGGATAACAAAAAAATTAATATCCTCAATAACTCATACCCTGCAATTATGATATTGATAATATTCATAATTACTAAGCGAACCATTGATAAGATGAAGCGAAATCTCTACCTCTATCTATTTTAAACAATTGGCATAAAAAGTTAGAAATAATTCATAAAATTATTTTAATTATTGACTTCAGAGTGAAGTTGAAATTCAATTCGGGAATAGGGTTGCCGATCACTACCCCAATCTCTTACCTGAGCCTTCGACGATTATCTTTATTCTAAGTATAGAAAAGTCTAAAAAAATTCTAATAGAATTAAAATCGCTGTCGAATTTCAAACCCGTGATGATTTTTTGATTCATGGGACCATAAATCTGAAGCGGGACTCTTCTGATGAGGGAAAGTAGAGAGTGAGTGGGGGTGGAGGTGGGGGGTGGGGGGAGAGTTTAGTTTAAGATGCAATCGATACTCACTTTTTCTGCAGATAGAGGATGGCGTCCAATCCATTAGCGTAAAGTGAGTCCATCGTGATCCCGATGATGATGGCTACACTAGAGCACACAACAGCTAAACTCTCATTGCGGAGAGGTAAAGGAGGAGGGTAACGATGACGAGATCGGTAGCTGGATGACGCGTCGGTAGCCAACCGACAGCCACACAGCTGATTGTCAATCGACGACCCGGGGAACGTACCTCGACGCCGTCGTCGTCGCCCTCGCCATGTTCCCGCATTCAATATAACGCGCATGTCTCTACGGTTGCCAATCCATTTGCCCTCTGCACTATACACAAAGCGGGTCGCTTGAATTTAAAATTGTGTCGAAACTACGAACTTATACAATGCGGAGGCGATTAGCCCGAGGAGATAAAGCAGTTCACTACATCCAACTGTATTCTCCTGAGGAAGGAAACGGGAACCCACCTCAGTATTATTCCCATGAAAGTTACTCTGACACTAATGACTAAGGCTCGGATTTTGCATACAATGCATGTTTTTTTTTACTTGATCGCTATCCTTCAAATTTTTTATTATCTGGCCGTTTTAGAGTATCAGGTCCCGCCCAGGGAAATCTTATTTCGCATATAAATGCATACTCTGGAGTTTGAGGGCATATTTTGCGATTTAGCTATATTTTGCATGATTTTTATTTCTCGTTTGTTGGCAAAGCTCAGCTGGGGCGCCGTTTTTCGTTCGAGCTTTTTTTTTAGTAGGCTATACGAATCTCATTTGACCTTTTTTTTTAGTATTCGAATCTCATTCGAGCATTTTTTTTTTTTGTATTTTTTCTCAGAATTTGTGATATAAAATGAATTTATTATGAAATTTCAAAAAAAAAAAAGCCGGAAAGCCAGATGCGCTAGGGCGCCTATGTCGGTATCGGGGGGCGCCAAAGGCTTGATCCGCCTGGGGCAGGGGGGGCGAGTGCCCCCCTTCGCCCCCACCTGGATACGCTACTGTATACAAGAAATTATTTAAATTAAATTTAACACTTAAATATAATAATAGCGGTGTGTCCGTCTGTCACGCTCTGTTTGACCAACTTCCCTTGAAACGAAATTTTGCCTTCTTAAAGAGGACGTTATGGAGAGTCCGGGAAAAATACTCGGGTCCCGAAATTCCTATAACTTTTTGAGTTATTAATTCCTAAAGTTACGATTTCTCCCGTTTCTCATAATTAAGAAAGGCGAGGATCCGTCGCAGGCGGGCCCGAGTCAGCTGCCGGGGGCGAAACCCCCCTGGCTAGACACGAAGCCCGCCGGAGGCGGACGGCGCAGCTAGTATTATAAGAAAAGCACAATGCCAAGGGAAAAGCAATTTATTTTAAAAACATTTTCGTTATCACAGACACTTTTGAAATTTCTACACCTTTTTCAAGACTGTATTTGTGACCTGAATTGATTTGATAATATTTAATAATATTCATTCTAAATACGATATTTTTCATTTATTTGTGATAAATAAAACATCTTTTAAATTAATATTGCGAGGCTATTAATCTATTAACATAATGACTAATATATATATAGATATTAATATTAGTTTTCAAACTCAGGGGCTCACATCTTGTGAGTACGTGTATAGCGACCACGAGTTTCCCGAGCTGAGGCTAGCATTTTTTGCTCCTTAATGCCAGCTTTCTTGCCCTCCTCATCCTCTTGATGGGAGCTCATCTGACGGGCTTATCTATGCTCTGTCCAGGGAACAAACCTGCCTCTGTCTTTACCAACCCCGAAACTACAAAACAGAAGAAAAGTTTTCAAAACCCCATCTCCAAAAATTCGTCATTTTTACTTTCTCTTACTCTATATGGACCCTGTTACGCATTAGTGTGTCAAGCGCAAAAAAAATTAAGCACGGAATATTGTTTCAAATGCTTAAATAAAATCATCGGACTGCCTGAGGTCCGAACCCGCGACTTTTGGAAAACGAGGTTAGCACGCTAATCCCTACACCAAGCCCCGAGGGCCAGAAAAATTTTAATGTTAAAACATTCTTCCCATAGAGCCAGGGCCGCAGACAGGGGGGGCAGGGGGGCTATATCCCCGGAGCCCGGGCCCTCCGGGGGGCCCGGGCCCATTGCGCTCCCACCTTAAAATTCTAATAAAAATTAAATTTCATGGTTAAATTAAAATAATTAAAAAAAAAAAATCATTTTCTTGAAATTTTTTTCCTCAGGGGGCCCGGGCTCTTTAAGCTCAAATCTTAAAATTTTTATTAAAAAAAACATTTTCTTGAAATTTTTTTCATCAGGGGGCCCGGGCCCTTTACGCTCAAATCTTAAAATTTTTATTAAAAAAAACATTTTCTTGAAATTATTTTCCTCAGGGGGCCCGGGCCCTTTAAGCTCAAATCAAGTTTGGTCTTTTTCACGACTCAGGATAGCTAAAAACGCAGATTCAGTGGCTAATTTTCAAAAAATTTTCCATACCCCCAGATCCCCCCGGAAATTCTTTGTCCGGATCTGGCCTCGATAAATTATTGTAACTCTTTGTTTAGGAATTTTTGAAAAATTTTTAAATAACTTTATTTAAATAAATATTGTAAGCTATGTATAACTATTTCAAAAGTTGTGTCAAAAACTGTGTAAAAAATGTTGGCATGAAGGCCACAATAGCCTTTTATATAGAAAAAAACTAAGTTTTTTTTCTTTGGGGGGGGGGGGGGCCCGTATTAGTAAGTAGCCCCGGGGCCCGTCAAGTCTGTCTGCGGCCCTGCATAGAGCTGTCCCCCCATGCCCCTCGGTTATTAAAGAAATTATTTACATAATATAGTGACGGGTTATGATTATTATTAAATTATATTTAGTAAATTAATTCTTTGTAAACTATATTTAGAATTTTTTAATTAAGTTAAATGACATTTTTAAATTTAAAAAATTTTAATTGAATATTGAATTTAAAAAAAAATGTTAAATGTTCACTTTCATTTATTTTAGTTTTTATTTTTTTATTTTTTTTTTTCCTGTTTGGATATAATTTTTTAAATTAATAAAAAAAATTAAATTATTATTTTATTTTTCAGAGGGAGTAATATAAACTCAGGGAGGTAGGGAGTGACACTAAGGCTTGTTTGAAGGAGTGGGGGGTGGCTCCAAAAAAGAGGGGAGAAATTCGTGTCGGCCATATTGAAAATATGTAAACATTGACTTTTCCATAGGACACAATACAATTTTGTTTTCAATTTCCTCGTGTTTTTGAAAGTTTTTCTTAGATATTTCTTCTTTGTTTTATAGTTTTGTTCATATATTTAAACATTTGAAATAGTTTTTAATGATTTAATTTGTATTTACTTGTTTTTTTTTAGATTTTAAGCCTAGGTTAGGTATAGGTTATAGATAGTTGTTTTGTTGAAGAATTCTTGATTTTGTGTGTTTTTATTTTATTTTTATTTTTAAAAATAATTAACATGGCATGATCTGCATATGAATGCATGAAACGACCTATAAAAACAAGTAAAAGACAGCAAAATTAAGAGGAATCTGGGAAAACATTTTCTTTCCACAAGCCCCTTAAAAAGCTTCTTTTGATGAGAAAACACCAGGTATTTTTTTTTTTTTATCATAACAAGTGCCTCAAAACTACCAGTCATATTTATATATAGTCAATTTTTTTTTTTTTTTTTTTTTAAACATCCACACTTTGTTTTCTCATTCACACTCACATTCACACAGTCTTTTCGGCAACTTAAGGCCATTTAAGACTTTTAATTATACTCGTATTTTTAATAATATATTTATTGGGGGTCCAGGCATTTCTATATACTCAGTTAATTGCATAAATTTATCATACTAAACAAAATATTTTTTGTATATAACATTATGAGATTTATATTAATTTTTAATATTAATATTTTTGGTAATTAATTTAAATATATTAATAAATATATTTTTTGTTTATATTTTATTTTTTGTAACCATTTTTCCATTAAACTAATGATAATTTCTTTTTTTAATTGACTAATCAACAGCATTAGGAAGAGAATGATTGCCGCAACATTTAATTTTTTTTATACATATATGCATATCAAAACGACCTGCGGCTGAAATAAAATAATTTTTAAAGAGTTTTTTCCTTCATGAGAAAATTTTTGCTCACATAATTTTCCAAAAAAAGGCCCGAAATTTGATGATATATTAACATTACGTTCAATGGAAAATCCAATGTTTTCATCTTTTCAATATGGCGGCTGTGACGTCATTTAGGCGACAACTTTTATTCCAAAGCTTCCCTCCCTACCTCCCTGTATAAACTCGAAGCTGCTTTGCAATCTCTCTGACGCCATCGAAAGCGCAAGCGAATGCCTCGTCTCTTTATCTCTTCCATGACTCTGGCTGGCTAGAATTTTCTCTCTCTCCATCACATCGGCTTATTTATTCTCAACTATTTTCATTATTTAAGGTCAGTAATGCATTTAAATATTTATTTAATTGGTTCGAGATTATTATTTTCAATTAAATCATTAAAAGAAACAAGTCAAATATTATAAACTCATGATTCAACAGGATAACCTCTGTCTGTCTGTCTGTCAAATTTGATTCTCATTTTTTTAATATTTCCTCCCTTTTAATCATTTAATATTCATTTTCAATTTAATTTCGATATGGAAATTATATAAATTAAATAGATTATTAATTTTATTAAATCATTGACTCTTCGTCTTTAAATTTGACATTTAAATTTTTCCATTAACCACAGAAACAAATGATTTAATCACATTTCTTTATTTTTCGATCCATTTTTATCTATTTTTATAAATAATTTTTGAAATAATTAAAGTGTCATTCAATCTGAATATGTCAGATTCAATGGATCTTTACTTATCTTCTCTTATTTTCAAATGAATTTTAATCTCTCATTATTTTAAGGCATTTTATATTTTTTCAAATGAAAATATTTATTAAATGCTCATTTTATTTTTAATTTTAGGTGTGATTTACCCTAAATAACTTGTTGCCAGCTGCTTTGCTTCGAGCTCTGATCCATCAATCATATATATATAATTTCCTTTTCTTCGATTCCTTTTATTTTTCTGACGTCTGACTTTTGAAACGAAATAGAAATGGAATTTTATTCATTTTCAAAAATAGATGTTAGAAGGAACTTAAGCTTCTAAAGAAATTAAATATCATTAAATAAGGTAAGCCTTAATAAATTTAAATTTTGTTTTACTAATTTTGAATATATTTTCACCTAGATATATTTTTTTATTTTCAGAATTTCGTTCAAGATACATCTATTTATTATTCCAGATAATCTCCTTGTCATCTCGCATTGCCATTTGGTGAGTTTATTATTTTTTATCACGTTATTTTTGCTATAATATCTACTATAAATAGCAAGATAGTCCAAGAGTAAAGAGTCGAATGAAAAAATTTAATCACTCATTATTTTAAGGCATTTTATATTTTTTCAAATAAAAATCTTTATTAAATGCTTATTTTATTTTTAATTTTAGGTGTGATTTGGACCAAAGAACTTGTCGTTTGCTACTTTTCTTCGAGCTTTGAATGATATAACATCTTCCATCAATTATATATATATATATATTCTACTCTGACAGGAGCTCAGCAAAAGGAAAGGATCTGCTAATATTCTTACCCACCTTAAAAACTGAAGCAGGCAGTGAACATTTTAACAAACTTTGACTTGAAGATGGATGACGTTTAGTTCCAGCTGACAAGGTGAAAATAAAATAATCCGGGCCGACATAAGCTTATAATTTTTTTTTTCTCATCTGATTATAATTCGGCCTTTATTTATTTATTTATTTTAACATTTATCTTTACACTGCCTTTCATATATATTATATAATACTTTGATATATTTTAGTATTTTATCTATTCAGTCTAGGACTCTATTAATAAAATTTCATTTTTTTTAATTCTCAATTCAACATTCTCTTTTTTAAATTAAATTTATTAGGGAATTTGGCCGGGGTTTGTGTTTATAAATTGAATGCTCGATGTAGAGGTTGGCGGAAAATCAGAATAGTTGGGGAGGATTTAAATTAGCTAAGGAAATGTCTCTTTGGTAAAAAAAACATAATTTATTGCTGCTACAATTTATAAAAATAATTTATTTAATTTAAAAAAATTTTATCAGAATCATTCTTTAATTTTCAAATCAATTTTGCTTCCGGAGAACGATGACTATGACGTCTGGTTCTGAATGCAGTTTTATTTTAATTTCAATGTTTTTATTTAAATATTTGAAAATAAATATTTTTTTTTTAATCAAGCAAAACCAAGTAATGAATTCACACCGCTATCCTTAAATTTCATTAATTTCATCAATACTAATAATTCTAAAAAACTGCATTTTTAAATATATTCCTTTTTTTTATTTTTTTCAGACTAAAAAGGGACAAATCAGCGGGGGCTGGTAATGAAGACGAAGAGTGAAAATCTCCCCATAATCAAGAGATTATTTGCTGGAAGAATCATATAGGAGTTCATTGTCAAAAGAAACAGGCCGAAAAAACAAGAATATCTCAACTTAGATATCGTCTTTTTCTGAAAACGTTCGACTTTGTAAGTGTTTAATTTTCAATCTAAAAACTCTCCACTGCAATCTTTAAAAATAATAAGAAATGTTCATTTAATTCATGGGGTGGCTCCATGAACTCAGAAATTTATTTTACTTATTTTAAGAGTAGAAATTTTCTTAGATTTTTTTGGAACTTGTTCACCCTTCCCCGGATACACCCTTATGTCACTTATTTTACCTTTCTTTGCACCTGGGGTAATATAATATATAAGATATAATATATATAAAATATATGACTTATTTAATATCAAAATTAGATAGATATACAGTAGTTTAAATCAAGAAAAAAGATAAGTAATGATACAGCAAATATATTTAATATATTTTAATAGAAATGACAAATAATTAAAATCTTTGTTCCAGGATCTCCTGATAAGGAATTCGGCATCACAAGGGATGGATAATCATACGGAAATGCAGCTACATAAAAGAGGTAAATCAACGTTTTTAATTTTCACTTTAATACAAACAAAATAGAATTTCTTAACTTCTTTGACTCGAGTCCCAGTGAACTTAAATAATATCCTAAAAAATAAAAATTTTTCTCATTACTATTAAAATAAATATGAATAATTAAATTTCTTCAAATTATAGTACTATCATTAGAGTTTGCAAATAATTTTTTTTAAGGAAAAAACTCGGAAAATAACTTATTTAGTTTCTAATTCTTATGTTAGAATGCCTTTTAATTATTTGGTTCGTTGACAGGAAAATATATTTACAGCATATAATTTATAATTAAAATTAGGACACAAACCTTGGATAGCCGATCCATTAATTTAATTAAATTACCTTCGTGAAACTCACATAAATACAAC
Organism: Euborellia annulipes; assembly: GCA_023213315.1. Classification (NCBI taxonomy): domain Eukaryota; kingdom Metazoa; phylum Arthropoda; class Insecta; order Dermaptera; family Anisolabididae; genus Euborellia; species Euborellia annulipes. Next base: position 7,567 of record JAKCPI010011118.1, on the reverse strand, counting down.
CTTAGCTCAAAATGTTTCACTTGAAACCCACACCGAAATCCTTAAATTTCATTAATTTAATCAATACTAATAATTCTAAAAAACTGCATTTTTAAATATTGTTGTAAGTCGCTTTGCATCAGGTGTTGTATGTTGCCTTCTCAGGGGATTTTGTTGGGGTTTTTTTCAATAAAAGTGTTGTAATTTTTAAATTTATGTTTATTATATTAATATACAAGGTCCGGTACTTCGGAGGTTGAGAGAGAGAATGATCCCGCCCGGGAGTGGGGGGTGGCCTTTTATGCCTTCTTCCAGACAGTAATCCCCCATTCCCAGGGGATCAGACACACGTGTAACGATTCCATTTGCAGAATTTGCGCTTTTCTGTGGGAATCTTTACATGTGTGTCTTGTTCTAGAAATATATCAAATTTTGCCATCGAATGAGTTTAAAAATAGAGCTTTAGATTCCAAATATCAAATTTTGTATCTCTCTCTCTCCCTCTGTTCTTTTAGCTTCACAACAATATATTCTTTTTTTTTATTTTTTCAGACAAAAAAGGGACAACTCAGCGGCAGGTAATGAAGACGAAGAGTGAAAATCTCCCGATAATCAAGAGATTATTTGCTGGAAGGTCTCATATGGAATGCATTATCAAAAGAAACAGGCCGAAAAAACAAGAATATCTCACCTTTGATATCGTCTTTTTCTGAAAACGTTCGACTTTGTAAGTGTTTAATTTTCAATCTAAAAACTCTCCACTGGAATCTTTAAAAATAATAAGAAATGTTCATTTAATTCAGGGGGGCTCCATGAACTCAGGAATTTATTTTACTTATTTTAAGAGTAGACATTTTCTTAGATTTTTTTGTAACTTGTTCACCTCTTCCCCGATACAGCCTTATGTCACTTATTTTACCTTTCTTTGCACCTGGGGCTTTTTCAAGAAAATTATTTATAAAAACGCAGATTTAACTGTTGGGTCATTCCACGTCAGTTCAACCAGGCCATTTCACCCATAATCTCAGATTTTCATGAAACTTGGTATGTTTGTTCTATATATAAAGATAAGTAACAGCACCAAATTTCGATTTTTTATCTCACTTAGTTTTCGAGTTATGGCACTTTAAACTTTTGATTTTTTCACCTTCCGCGGCTTGAATAATGCCAAACAAAATGTGACTTGGAAGAGAAAATAATTTCTCATTTGCTTATTTGACACCCAATCTTGATGAAATTTTTTGGTAAGTTCTTTAAACAATAAGGAATTAGAAAAAAATATATCACGAGTCTAAGTTAATCCTAAAATATAAAAAAAAATTCATATTGTTGATTTTTTTAGTTATGAAAACGCAAACATGGTTTAGCGCTAAAGCCGATATCTCCAAAAGGGAATGAGATATTCAAGAAAATTTTTTTCTAAATAATCTACATAAAATGGGCTTTAATTTAGTAAAATAAAAATTTTGTGTATTTTGTTCCCTCTATTTCTAAAGTCCATTGCAAGTTTCAATATATAGTTTTACATGTTAAAAGGTTTCAAGGGCAAAATGAAAATATACATTTTAAAAAGCATCTAAAAAATAATTGATTTTTAATTTTAATAAAAATCGTTGCAGCAAATTTTGAGAAAATTGAAAAAAACTGAAAAAGTACATCAGTAAAGTACTATTACTTTTTGGCCGATTTTGTTCAAAAGCTTATTTTGAGTGTCGGGGAGGGTACCTAACTTAAATATAAAATTTCAACCTCCTAGCTCAATCCTTTCATGATTTCAAATGGACACTGTGTGTGTCTGCGTAAAACTGTACAGAGACGAAAACACAATCAATTCAATTGAAATCATGAAAGGATTGAGCTAGGAGGTTGAAATTTTATATTTAAGTTAGGTATCCTCCCCGACACTCAAAATAAGCTTTTGAACAAAATCGGCCAAAAAGTACTAGTACTTTACTGATGTACTTTTTCAGTTTTTTTCAATTTTCTCAAAATTTGCTGCAACGATTTTTATTAAAATTCAAAAATCAATTATTTTTTTAGATGCTTTTTAAAATGTATATTTTCATTTTGCCCTTGAAACCTTTTTAACATGTAAAACTATATATTGAAACTTGCAATGGACTTTAGAAATAGAGGGACAAAATACACAAAATTTTTATTTTCTAAATTAAAGCCCATTTCATGTAGATTATTTAGAAAAAAAATTTCTTGAATATCTCATTCCCTTTTGGAGATATTGGCTTTAGCGCTAAAGCATGTTTGCGTTTTCATAACTAAAAAATCAACAATATGAATTTTTTTATATTTTAGGATTAACTTAGACTCGTGATATATTTTTTTTCTAATTCCTTATTGTTTAAAGAACTTACCAAAAAAATTTCATCAAGATTGGGTGTCAAATAAGCAAATGAGAAATTATTTTCTCTTCCAGTCACATTTTGTTTGGCATTAGCAAGCCGCGTAAGGGAAAAATCAAAACTTAAAGTGCCATAACTCGAAAACTAAGGAGATAAAAAATCGAAATTTGGGGTTTATCTTTATATATGACAAACAACCAAGTTCAAAAACTGATATGGGGAATTTTTTATCTTTTTGGGAATTGACGTGGAAGACCCTGTTTAATTTTCAAAAAAAATTTCATACTCCAAGACCCCCCCCCCCCCTCTCCGAAACTCCTCTGCCCGGATCTGGCCTGAATAAATTATGTTAACCCTATGTTTAGGAAATTTTGAAAAATTTGTAAATAACTTTTTTACCAAAAATTGTGTCAAAAACTGTGTAAAAAATTGTTGGCATGAAGGTCACAATTGTCTTTTACATACTAAAAAAAAACTTTAAGGGTGGGGGTGGGGTGGGGGCTTATTATTAAGTAGCCCCGGGGCCCTTCAAGTCTGTCTGCGACCCTGTAATTTATAATATTTCTTCAAGTAATTAGGAAAGGAAATGTGGGTTAAAATAAACTCTTTTTAAATCAATTCAATATAAATTGTCATAAATGATTTTATTTTTATTTATTTCTCTTCTACGGACTATTTTGTCGCCCAATGCACCCAAAAGGTCAGGGCAATCAATGTCCCCATTCAATAATTTAAAAAGAAACTTTACATCATTCAATTCCCGGAGCGTTTTGAGACTGGGAATATTTAATCGAGACGCAACAATGGTGTATTCATGGTTTATATATGGGTCCTGAAACCCTCTTGGGGATATTATTCTAAAAAATTTATGTTGCGTTGATTCCAGCCTTTTTATATTTTTTTTTAAAAATGGAGACCAAACTGATGATAAATGATGATAAAATATTAACTTAAGATAGAGTATTTAAATTAGAAAATAAAAGAATATAATTGATTAATTATATTTTCTATTTGTTACAGCATCTCTTCATGTGACTCATGGGAACGAGTCGAAGTCTGCTAAAACAAATCAACATGCAAATGAGGGAGCATCAAAAAGAAGCGAAATCTCAACACGTATCTTTGTTATATAAGCATCGACCTTGTCGCCCGAGCATCCCCATCTAAGGGCACTCCGAGGGTGTCTCTCTCTGCGCTAGGTAAGACCTGACAATCAAATTTTTTAAATTTATCTCATCATTTCCTGGGAAAGGTCTCTCTCTTTTAAAATCTCTTATAGGCCAAAAGAAATCCTCCCTCATTTTATGTTACTTGATTACACTGTGCTACAAGAAAAAAGCCCCGAGAAAATTCCTTCAGATTCTTAAGTAAAATGACCTCCTGAATCCAAATATGACCTTCGTTTTCCCCCAGCACGTACCGTTTTCGGGGGGTAGCCCTCTACTTATTTCCACCCCTTTTCGTTAATTATAGGGCCACGAAAAAAATTTGGAGGTATGAAAAGGAATATTTTAGCCTTAACATTTCTTCAGAAGGTCTAGAGAAGTGAAAAGTTAAAAAACATTAACATTTGGATCCAAGGGGGGGATGTGGGGGGAGGATTTTGTCCCTTAAAATGCAAAAAAATCATTAAAAATGATCAATTTTTTCTGATTTTTCCCAATTTTTTCACATATTCCAGCTGACAGACCCACCTCACCCTTCCTTAAACATCCCTCAACTAAAAAAAAAATATATAGGATAAGGCGGGTGGGGTGTGGGCGATTCCGAAGCCCTTGCAAGAAGAATTTTTTTCAATTATTGACAAGAAATAATTTCTACCCCTTTAGATAAAATATGGAAATATTGAAGGACATAGAAGAATCCGTATATTTAAGTTTAAATTTGTAAAGATCAGCCCAAAAAAATGAAAGTTAGCCGCTTATTTGCCAATTTGGCCAACTGAGCAGCGAGGAGCTGTGAATCTTCCATCTTCTTAAAAGGGCTTTGGAATCGCCCACATCCCACCCGCTTTGTCCTATATATTTTTTTTTATTTGAGGGATGTTTAAGGAAGGGTGAGGTGGGTCTGTCGGCTGGAATATGTAGAAAATCAGTGAAAAAATTGGGAAAAATCAGAAAAAATCGATCATTTTTAATGATTTTTTTGCATTTTAAGGGACAAAATCCTCCCCCACATCCCCCCCTTGGATCCAAATGTTAATGCTTTTTAACTTTTCACTTCTCTAGACCTTCTGAAGAAATGTTAAGGCTAAAATATTCCTTTTCATTCCACCAAATTTTTTTCGTGGCCCTATAATTAACGAAAAGGGGTGGAAATAAGTAGGGGGCTACCCCCCGAAAACGGTACGTGCTGGGGGAAAACGAAAGTCATATTTGGATTCAGGAGGTCATTTTACTTAAGAATCTGAAGGAACTTTCTCGGGGCCAGAAAAAAAGTTTCATTTTGTAGCACAGTGTAATCATTTCTATAGAAGTCTCTCTCTCCCCCCTCTGATTTTTCTCATTATTTTTACCAAATTATTTTAATAACAAATCAACTTGCTTGATTATGAAAAAATATAAAATTCAAAAATTTCTTCTTACAATTTCTAATTCTCTATGTTAGAATAATTGGACCCTGTTATGCAATGGTGTGTCAAAGACCAAACATCGAGATTTGAGAAAATCAACATTAAAGTTTTTTGTTTTCATTGGATTATATATAATTTTTCTTGTCAATTGTGCAAATAACATTAAATATAAATTTTTTTAGGACATATTTCATAAAAAATATTATTAATTATAGCATTTGAAACAATATTCCGTGCTTAACTCAATTTTGAATTTTTTGGTCGTTTGACACACCATTGAATAACAGGGTTCATATATTAGGTGATCCGGACAATTTTATTCCCGCTAATCCTTTAGTTACGCCCGTTCATATTCAACCTGAATGATACTTCTTTTTCGCTTATATGAAAGAACGATTAAACAAGCCCTCGGGCTTGGCGTAGTTGGTTGCGCGCCTGCATAACAGGGTCCAATTATCTCCTTTCTATTAGGTCTATAGAAATAATTGGTAGGGCAATGAGTAAATTCTTTCTATTCGGGGGTGTGTTTTAAGGGTGGGAGTCTTTTAAAAAGTATTTCACTTGGAATTTTTCCCTAATAAATAAATAAATACAAAAAATAACACTTGAAAGTATTTTATTTTATTAGGGGTGAGTTTTAACGGTAGGCAAATAAAGGGAGTCTTTTAATAGATTAATTCCCAACGGAATAAAACCCCGTTGGTTTGCAAGTGAATGGAATTTTTATAAATAGAGATTTGATAATTCTTTTTTCTTGGGCGCTTCTCTGAGCAATGCTATTTCTCTATCGATCGATGTCTGCTTGCCCTCTGGTTGCCTAACTGTCAGGCGGTTTGTTTTTTTAGTTTATTTGAGTCGAGCCAAGAGTCAGTCGTTTGGGATCCTCTCTCTCAATCTCTCTCTCGTGTGTTTAGTTTTTTTTATATTATGTGTGCAAATAAGACGTTCATCCCCCAACCTCATTTACTCCCCGTCTGGTCATCATATTATTAAGGTAATGATTCTTTTCATATCTCATTTGCATAATGTTTTCAATTTTTTTTTTTCTCTCTTAAAATATACTTATAAAATTATCCAATTTTTAAATACAACGCTATGACGAAGTCGTGTACCCCAGGTAGAGGGTGATAAAGGGTGCAAATCACCCCTTCTAATAAACAAAACACTATTTTTCTTCAAAAACTAAATTTTAATAGAAAATTGTTATTATTATTTTTTTAATTTTTCGCACATGTATTTACTTTCTATCCCTTGTCACCCTCCACCCTTCTAAGGAATTTAGTTCTATAATATTTAATAAGAAATTATTATTAAATAAATGAAAATAGAAATTCTTAAACTTTTATCTCTCGTCAATCGAATTGTAATAAGTGAGATTTTTAGAGGTGGAATTTTTTTTTTTTTTTTCACTCTCTGAATGGATTCCTTACTTAAACAGTTTCTCCACTCGCCTCCTTTAATTATAAGTTTTATCAATTCAGATGATTTTTTTAAAATTTGTTTTTGCGCTATGATCGATCGAAATGACGAGGATTCGTTCCTGTTGGAATTTTTTCTATTTTTGTGTGATTATTCACTTTCCGTGCTATGGGTTTGTTTGTTTATCGTCGCCTTTTGAAATATTATAATTAAAATTAGAATTTTTACTTCAATTCATTCAGATAATATATTAAATATTTTTTTTTTACTAGCTACGTACGGTACTGATTTCTTTGTATATTACTTTTGTCTAATATAATAAAAAATATTTTTTCTCTTCGATCGGTAATGTAGTGTGGGGGGTGTTTTTTTTTTTTGGCGGTGGGGGCTTAAAATAGCCACTGATTCAAATATTATTATATAAAATTTTTTATCATTTAATTAAAAGAACAGACAATTTCAAAATATGTTAATTTTTCTAATAAACTTCTCAATTGTTCATCCCTTTAGCAATTAATAATTAAATATGTCAAGAGGGATGGGGGAGGGGGCAAATTACTTGAATATATAATCATCTAATCTTTTCTATAACATTTTCCATAAAAATCACTCAATTTTCTTTTTAAATAGAAATGGGTTAAAATAAAAAAACAAAAAAATATCAAAAAGAAACAAACCCTTAAGAAAATTGGACAAAAACGAATTATACCTTTCAAATTAGAAACAATTCAAGTAGGCTACTTAAATAAAAAAAATAAAATATTATTTTTTAATTTATCCATTATCTGAATGAATTGAAGTAAAAATTCTAATTAAAATTATATTAAATCCCCATTTGAAGCTAATCTAAATATCCGATGAACATAGACTACTAATATACTTTTATAATGAATATTTAAAGATGAGAAAGGAAAGGATTAAGGGAAAATAAAACAATTATTTAATAAAAATAATCTTTATTGAATATTTAAAATATGAGGATAAAAATAAATAAATATTTCTTTGTTTCAGAAGAGAGCAAATCCATCTGCGTCAAGGGGGCCAAGGGGCCAGTCGATTGAACTCATCTCTCTGCAAAGTGCCTCTTCTCCAGTGCGATTCTATTAGGGAGAATAAAACGTCACACGCACCCCCTCTCCACAATTAAAAGGTATTTATAATTTGCATATTTCACTTGCATAATAAATATTTATAAAATGATCCTTTGTCTAAAAGCTTGAAACCAGAGGGTGTAAATGCT
>JAKCPI010011117.1:0-12528 GCA_023213315.1 Euborellia annulipes | reverse complement strand
CAGGGATGGGCAAGTTACTCGATTTTGAGTAACGAGATACAAAATACCAATTACTTCAGATTTTTGTAACGAAATACAAGATACAATCAATTATTCACGGGTTTGTGTAACGAGATACAAGATACCAATTACGTATTTCAAATACATTGAAAATACCAATTACAAACAAATTTTTCCTTGATTTTAAAATACTTTTTGGTGGGGTAATTCTGGAACCCTAAATAAATTTAGTTTAGGAAAGTGGCAGCTAAACTTATATTGGAAACAGTGTTGGGCAAACAAGCATATTTTGATTTGTCTACTTCATGATGTAGACAAAGTAGACAATGTAGACAAAGACGTAGACAATGTGGTGACAAAATGGCTAGCGCTTGTTTTCATTGGTTCTCATCTCAGATCAAAGATCTGTCATTTCTAGAAACAGCTCAGAAATTCATATATATAAAAATGTCTAAACGCGAAAGACCAATAATTTAATTGATTAAAATTTGAATTAGGGAAACAAATGAATAATATGTTGCAGTGTGTCTTTTTGCAAAAACCCCGTATAATATGGCTTCTAATATCTAATTCAAATAAAAGTCACTTAAATTAAGAATACCGCCATTATCAACGCTGGAAGACTTGCGCACAGCACACAACTTTCTCTTACCTTCGGTAATCGAAAGTTGTATTCTATGCTTGTCACGCCAGATTTTTTGTGTCGACGTGTATTTAGTTTCCGACAGTACGGAACATTTGAATTCAGATATAAAATTTATAAACGTGGGAAAATATTTATATTTAGTTACCATGGCAACCATTTCTCCTATCTTTTCTATGGAGTACAAAAGTAAAGTGGGCCGGCGGCCTGGCAAGAAGAAAGAACAACAGCCACCAAGATCATCATTGTTAAGCAACGCCAAGTGGTGCTGAAAATCGGGATAGGTGGGCCCCGAAAAACAAGACCATTGAACGCCCGCCGGAAGCCATCGATACATGTATTTAAATAAATAATAAATATTTATATGTCAAATGGCCTCTGCAGCCGAAATGACTTTAAAAAAAAAAAAAAAAAAAAGTAAAGTGGTCTTCAAAAGATTTCAATGACAAAATGAGAATATACATTTTAAAGAGAATCTAAAAAACAATTGATTTTTGAATTAAAAAAAAAATCGTTGGGGCGAATTTAGAGAAAATCGAAAAAAACTGAAAAAGTGCATCAGTAAAGTACTAGTACTTTTTGGTCTATTTCGTTCAAAAGATTCGAGTCACGTCACATGGGGGTGCCTAACTTAAATATAAAATTTCAACCTCCTACTTCTTTTCGTTCTTGAGATATTTTGTTCACAGACACACTGACAGACAGATCATGTCGCGAAAACCACTTTTTACTTTCTCTTACCTATGTATATATGTAATATATATATAGAGAGAAAGTATTGGATTCATGTCAAAAATTCGATGTCGAAATTTTGATGGATCTTCACGTTTTGAGGTCCCCTGAATCCAAAAAAGTGGTTTTCGCGACATGGTCTGTCTGTGGGTGTGTGGGTGTGTGGGTGGGTGGGTGGGTGTGTGTTCAATTTTAAGGATGAAGGAATTGAGCTACGAGGTTGAAATTTTATATTTAAGTTAAACACCCCCCGGGACCGGAAAAATAAGCTTTTAATCAAAATCGGCCAAAGAGTACTAGTACTTTACTGATGTACTTTTTCAGTTTTTTTCGATTTTCTCAAAATTTGCTCCAACGATTTTTTTTAAAATTCAAAAATCAATTATTTTTTAGATGCTCTTTCAAATGTATATTTTCATTTTGCAATTGAAATCTTCTGAAGACCACTTTACTCTTGTATTTCATAGGGAAGATAGGAGAAATGGTGCCATGGTAACAAAATATAAATATTTTCCCATACTTATAAATTTTACATCTGAATTCATATGTTCCGTAGGCCTACTGTCGGGAACTAAATATATGTCGACACAAAAAATCTGGTGTGACAAGCACAGAACACAACTTTCGATTACCGAGGGTAAGAGAAAGTTGTGTGCTGTGCGCCAGTCACACCAGATTTTTTGGATTCAGGGGACCTCAAAACGTGTATATCCATCAAAATCTCGACATCGAATTTTTGACATGATTCCAATACTTTCTCTCTATATATAGTATTAACATATATATATAGAGGTAAGAGAAAGTAAAAATTCTATCATATATTGATTTGAATTGAATTGCATTTAGGCCTAACTGTCTTAAATTGATGATTGAATGAAATTTATTGGAAAGATTTTCTATATAAGAACCTATTTATACCGATAAAAATTAAAAAAAAATTCTCTGATATTTGATTTAAATAAATTATGAATGAATTATGGTCTATATAAATAATTTCCAACCGGGGGGGGGGGGGGGGGGAGCCAACACATTGTTATTATTTGGGTAATTGTAGTTTTGAGTTTTTTTTTAATAAAGTTTTTATTGGGTATAGGAGAATTTGCAGCCAAGGAATTAAATAAAAAGCTTTTATTTAATTATTGACCGTCGACGTTTCGGTCGCAAATCACGACCTTCCTCAGGACGATTAATTGTTAGAATACAAGATTAACAGTATTATATTTAATTATCATTGTAAATTATACAATATTTATTTGGGCTATGCGAGGGCACTCGTATTACATATAGCCAAAATAAATATTGTTAAATAGAATATTTCAATCTCCTAGCTCTTATGGTTGTGAGATTTTTTCACAGACACACACACACACACACGACAGACCGATTTGCGGGACCCATTTTTTTGGACTAAGGGGACGTTAAAACGTATATATATCCATTAAAATCTCGACATCGAATTTTTAACAAGATCGCCAAACTGTATTTATTTCATATATAGGGTAAGAGAAAGTAAAACGAATGTTAAAAGAAATTTTAAAGCAAAATAATTTACTTATATTAGGTTTCAAATCGAAAAAAGGCAAAAATAAAATTTTAATTTCTGTATGTGAAGGGAATGACTGAGGGGTGACCCCTAATAAATAAAAAAAAAAAAAAATTTTAATTTCCATATGTATATATTTATGTAGGCCTACAAGATTTTCTACCATGTTGGGGTGTGTGTGTGTGTGTGTGTAGATTTGGTAATCACTAAAAATAATAATTATTTAGGAGTCAAAAAAATTCAAGACATAGGCAGCCAAAATTGTTTCTTTTTTTATTGCCGTTCCAGGCTGACGTTTCGGCCACTGGTCTAGGCCATATTTTCTAGCTCTGAAGATGGCCTAGACCAGTGGCCGAAACGTCAGCCTGGAACGGCAATAAAAAAGAAACAATTTTGGCTGCCTATGTCTTGAATTTTTTTGACTCCTTAATAATAATACTTCCAGCCACAAAGACATACCTCAAAAATAATAATTGAAAATAAAATATTAAATGTTTTAATGAAAAAAGTAAATGGATTTAAAATAAAATAATTGAAAAAAAAAAAAAAAAAAAAAAAAAAACTAAAGGTTAATATATAACACTGTGCGGCAAGAAAAAAAGCTCCGAGATAATTCCTTCAGATTCTTAAGTAAAATGTCCTCTTGAATCCAAATATGACCTCCGTTTTCCCCCACCAAGTACCGTTTTCGGGGGGGTAGCCCCCCTACTTATTTCCACCCCTTTTCGTTAATTATAGGGCCATGAATCAAATTTGGAGGGATGAAAATAAATATTTTAGCCTTAACATTTCTTCAGAAGGTCTAGAGAAGTGAAAAGAAAAAAAATATTAACATTTGGATCCAAGGGGTGGATGTGGGGGAGGATTTTGTCCCTTAAAATGCAAAAAAATCATTAAAAATGATCGATTTTTTCACTGATTTTCTACATATTCCAGCGGACAGACCCATCTCACCCTTCCTTAAACATCCCTTAACTCAAAAAAATATATAGGATAAAGCGAGTGGGGTGTGAGCGATTCCGAAGCCCTTACAAGAAGATGGAAGATTCACAGATCCTCGCTGCACTGTTGGTCAAATTGGCAAATAACTTTCATTTTTTTGGGCTGATCTCCACAAATTTAAAGTTAAATATACATATTCTTCTATGTCCTACAATATTTCCATATTTTATCTAAAGGGGTAGAAATTACTTCTTGTCAAAGTTTGAAAAAAATTATAATCTATGAAATATAAAGTTAGGCTTTTGTAAATAAATCAGGAAAAATATGACATTTATAAAAACCAAATTCATTTAAAAAAAATCTACATGGGGTAGACTACCCTTTACTCAAGGGGCACATTTTTTTTTTTTTTTTTTTTTTTTTTGAAAAATACAATTTTTTTTATTTTTTTGTTAATTTAAAATAAAATATTTTATATATTTAAAAAATATTTTTTTCACCTTTACCTTTTAGAATAATACTTGTATTTTTCAAAAAAAAAAATGTGCCCCTTGAGTCAAGGGTAGTCTACACCATGTAGATTTTTTTTTTAAATAAATTTGGTTTTTATAAATGTCATATTTTTCCTGATTTATTTACAAAAGTGTTACTTTATATTTCATAGATTATAATTTTTTTCAAACTTTGGCAAGAAGTAATATCTACCCCTTTAGATAAAATATGGAAATTTTGAGGGACATAGAAGTATCCGTATATTTAACTTTAAATTTATAAAGATCAGCACAAAAAAATTAAACTTTTAGCCGCATATTTGCCTATTTGACCAACAGTGCAGCGAGGATCTGTGAATCTTCCATCTTCTTGTAAGGGCTCTGGAATCGCTCACACACCACCCGCTTTATCCTATATATTTTTTTTTTAGTTAAGGGATGTTTGAGGAAGGGTGAGATGAGTCTGTCCGCTGGAATATGTAGAAAATCAGTGAAAAAATCAGAAAAAATCGATCATTTTTAATGATTTTTTTGCATTTTAAGAGACAAAATCCTCCCCCACATCCACCCCTTCGATCCAAATGTTAATGTTTTTTTTCTTTTCACTTCTCTAGATCTTCTGAAGAAATGTTAAGGCTAAAATATTCCTTTTCATCTCTCCAAATTTGATTCATGGCCCTAAAATTAACGAAAAGGGGTGGAAATAAGTAGGGGGGCTACCCCCGAAAACGGTACGTGGTGGGTGAAAACGGAGGTCATATTTGGATTCAAGAGGACATTTTACTTAAGAATCTGAAGGAATTATCTCGGGGCCGCAAAAAATATTGATTAATAAATAAGTTTTGTTTTTAAATTTTATCTATTAAGAAAAATAGTATTTTAGTTTATTAGAAGGGGGTGATTTACACCCTCTCACTCCCGGGGTGTCATACTTGATTAGAGTGTAATAATTACAAATTGAATTGAGTTTATTAAAAAGAATATAAAAAAAGGTAAAAATATAAAAAAATATAAAATTTTAGTTAATCCGTTATGCAAATGAGATAAGGAAATATTCAATACCTTAATGAAAAGATGACCAAACGAGTGGATGAACGTCTTAATTGCACAAATAACACAACACAATATAAAAAAGAAACTAAAACACACGCGAGAGACGAACGGAGTGACTCATGACACGACTCGAATTCAACTAAAGACAGGCTGGCAGGCAGGCATCGATCGATAGAGAAATAGCATTAGTCTCAGAGCACCCAAGAAATAAAATTCTCTATTGATAAAAATACTTTTCATTTGCAAACAAACTAACGGGGATTTATTCTGTTGGAAATAAAATCGAAATCTCTTTATTAAATAACTATTAAAAGACCCACTTCTTTTACACACCCCTTAAACATACCCTTTATAAAATAAAACACTTCTAAGCGTAATTTTATGTATTTATTTATTTATTAGGGATCTATTGGAAGTGAAATAATTTTTAAAAGACTTACTTAATTAATCCACCCCCAAAACTCACCCTCTTTAAAATAAAATACTTCTAAGCGTAATTTTTTGTATTTATTTATTTATTAGGGATCTATTCGAAGTGAAATAATTTTTAAAAGACTTATTTAATTAATCCACCCCCAAAACTCACCCTCTTTAAAATAAAATACTTCTAAGCGTAATTTTTTGTATTTATTTATTTATTAGGGATCTATTCGAAGTGAAATAATTTTTAAAAGACTTATTTAATTAATCCACCCCCAAAACTCACCCTCTTTAAAATAAAATACTTCTAAGCGTAATTTTTTGTATTTATTTATTTATTAGGGATCTATTCGAAGTGAAATAATTTTTAAAAGACTTATTTAATTAATCCACCCCCAAAACTCACCCTCTTTAAAATAAAATACTTCTAAGCGTAATTTTTTGTATTTATTTATTTATTAGGGATCTATTCGAAGTGAAATAATTTTTAAAAGACTTATTTAATTAATCCACCCCCAAAACTCACCCTCTTTAAAATAAAATACTTCTAAGCGTAATTTTTTGTATTTATTTATTTATTAGGGATCTATTCGAAGTGAAATAGTTTTTAAAAGACTTACTTAATTAATCCACTTCTTAAACTTACCCCTTATAAAATAAAACACTTCTAAGTGTAATTTTTTGTATTTATTTATTTATTAGGGATCTATTGGAAGTGAAATAATTTTTAAAAGACTTACTTAATTAATCCACCCCTTAAACTTACCCTTTATAAAATAAAACACTTCTAAGCGTAATTTTTTGTATTTATTTATTTATTAGGGATCTATTCGAAGTGAAATAATTTTTAAATGGCTTACTTAATTAATCCACCCCTTAAATCCCCCGTCATTAAATAAAATAATTTTATTTTTTGTATTTATTTATTGAATATATTTATTTTAGAAATGAAATAAGTAATTATTAAAGTAGGATTCCTAAACGCTCTTGCACCCAAAAAAAAAAATTACACCCTTTATAAAATATAAAATTTTAATAACATTTTCTTTCTAATTTCGCATATAACAAATTTAAAATTATGAAATTAATATTTAGCAATTTTTGACATGAAGTCTTTCCCTTGCTGGCCCATTTATATTAAAAAAAAAAAAATAAATAAATTTATTACGACCCGCTTAGAGACACCAGTCCTCGGTGACTAGGTCCAACAAACACAATACAAATTTAAATACAATAACAAATACAACAAAACAAAACAAAAGGAAAAAAAAAATAAATAAATAGAAATGCACGCCCATTAACAATCAACATGTTCATGCATTTCTATCGAAAGAAATAAAAAAAAACAATTATCAAAAAAAAAAAAAAAAAATTCACGCAAGCCCCGAGACCAGGAGTAAACGTCGCATTAGCCTTCCCGACATTCGCCTTAAGTCGTTAAGGAAAACCTGGTCAAAACCTAAACAAGGATGGTATGACCTCTCTACCTCAACTATTCTCTGCGATCAAGAACTAAATAAAAATTTCACACAATTAGCACATCAACCAAAAAGATATTTTGGCAGACTACTTAAGAATGTATATACTACTGTATTTAAAGAAATAAAGAATAAATTTCTTTATAGCAACATTTAAAAAGTAATATTTTTTAAACCTTTATCTTATTATTAAAAACTCTGGTGTGACTGGCGCACAGCACACAACTTTCTTTTACCCTTCGGTAAGAGAAAGTTGTGCACCATGCTAGTCACACCAGATTTTTTGTGTCGACATATATTTAGTTTCCGACAGTACGGTACATTCGAATTTCAAGATGTAAAATTTATAAGTATGGGAAAATATTTATATTTTGTTACCATGGCAACCATTTCTCCTATCTTTCCTATGAAATGCAGGAGTAAAGTGGTCTTCAGAAGATTTCAACGGCAAAATGAGAATATACATTTTAAAGAGAATCTAAAAAATAATTGATTTTTCAATTTCAACAAAATTGTTGGAACGAATTTTGAGAAAATCGAAAAAAACTGAAAAAGTAATTCAGTAAAGTACTAGTACTCTTTGGCCGATTTTGATTAAAAGCTTATTTTAGGGGGCCAAGTTCAGGGGACCTCAAATATATATTAACATATATAGAGGTAAGAGAAAGTAAAAAGAGATTATTCACTGCTCTATGGAGTAGAATCAAAGCTCTAACTTATCACAGAGTTAATGCAAAGCATTTTTTTTCTCATTCTCTTAAGAAATTTTTGTCAATTTCTCATCAAAGTAGAGATGCCATTTTTGCGATGATTGTACGTGACAGTGCCTTTTGGTGCACCCTTTCTTTTATATGAAAAAAAAAGAAAAAATAAATAATAGATAAGATAGTTGATATTCTACACTCCATCCTGATATTATAGCTATTTTTCATTTCTTGCAAGCAGCCGTGGCGGCTTGAAAAGACTCTATTCGGATCGTAGAGGGCGGCGAGGAGGAGGAGGAGGAGTGAGTGGAGATTGATCTCCAGCAATGTTCGTTTGAGACTCTATTACAGGCAATTTGATGGTCCATGTGTGGGTGGGAGGATCGAAGCTGTGCACTCTCTCTTTCTCTTTCTCTCCCATGATGGAACGAACATTCAATCCCTCCCCCGTGGGGAAGGGAGGTTCCTTATAAAAAATTTTCCCATTTGATATCCTTTTCTATTCACAGAGAAATAATAATAATCATTGATAACTTTTGATTTCCAATACACTTCTAGGAGGCCGATTAAAGTAAATAGGAAAAGATGTTAATAATTTTATGAGAAGAGAGAAGAGAAAAAGTTTATTTTTTAAAATTTTCATATTTTTTTAAAAAAAGAAGATCCGTTTTTATTGATGTAATTTTCTTTAACCACCCACCTCTGCTCATAACTTCTTTCAAAAATTATTTTTAGATAAGACCCACTTTGTGGATAATCTTGGTCTTATTCAAGAGCAGATTTAGCCAAAATCAAATGCTTTTCGTTCTCAGAGACTTTTCAAGATAACTTGTATTATACATATTTAAAAATCTGACACACAGATTTTTCGTGTCGACATATATTTAGCTTCCACCGATATATTAGAATTCATGATGTAAAATTTATTATTTTGTTAGCCTGGGAATTATTTCTCCTATCTTCTCAATGAAGTACAAAAGTAAAGTGGTCTTCTGAAGATTTCAATGGCAAAACGAGAATATACATTTTAAAGAGCATCTAAAAAATAATTAATTTTTGAATTTTAATCAAATTCGTTGGATCGAATTTTGAGAAAATCGAAAAAAAACTGAAAAAGTACATCAGTAAATTATTAGTACTCTTTGGCCGATTTTGTTTAAAAGCTTATTTTCACGGTCCAGTAGGGTAGAAGTTTAAATATAAAATTTCAACCTCGTAGCTCAATTCTTTCATGCTTAAAATTGAACACACACCCACAGACAGAGCATGTCGCGAAAACCACTTTTTTGGATTCAGGGGACCTCAAAACGTATATATCCATCAAAATCTCGACATCGAATTTTTGACATGAATCCTCTACTTTCTCTCTCTATATATATATTAACATATATAGAGGTAAGAGAAAGTAAAAAAAAAATGTTATATACTCTCATTGATAATTAACGAATAAAATTGCTGTGTAGAAACTCGATCACTGAAATAAAGAAGCCAGGTGGTCGGAAGCCTCTATTGTTAAATCAAACTCCTTTATTACAAGACAGTTTCGGCTGACAGTTACAGTACAGTTTCGGCCAATTTTATTGTGGTATATATTTTCAGTTCTATAAGAGTTTTTAAAGAATGTGTTTATTAAAGCTTTTGTGGTTTGAAATATTATTATTAGAGGAATTTTTAATCATATATTAAGTATATATATATAGGTAAGAGAAAGTAAAAGTTATTAGATTAGATAATGACCCATAAAAGGGTAAAGTTAAAGTAAATTTTGAGTTTTAATGTAGGCGTACTGTCGAAAACTAAATAAATGACGGGCCACAAAAAAGAGCATAGAATATAACTCTCATTTACCGATGTTGAGAGAAATTTGTGTGCTGTGAGACCAGTCCCACCAGATTTTTCCTTTCAATTTTCAATTGATTATTTAGAGTTTAATAAATTGACTAAATTTAAAATTACTCTCCCTAATTAGAATAGGCTATTTTTTAATCGCAAAAAAAAAATACTCAAAGAGATGAATTTTTTTTATACAGATTTGAAATTGGAAAAAGTAAGTGCCAAGTAAGCATATGATATCTTTTAAAAAGATAAATGGGAAATCCAGAGAAATTCTCTTTCTCTTTTTCGTTGGAAGTAGACGACGACACGTCCACGAACGGACCAACTTTCAAATATTTTCCTAACAAGGTTTCCTTTTTTTTTACCTTGCCAACATCCTTTTCCCGTCAGCCCTTTGCAAGCTGCGTCCCTGCTTCGCTCTTTATTTTTCGCTTGGTACACGCGTACGGGAAACGAGGCGCCATTACCAAATTTCGTTGTCTTGCCGATACGAGAAGTTTCAAAAACTCTAACACGTCTATCTATTCCCACTCCCCCCTCCCCCCCTTTCTTTTCAAACACACACATTCACAGATAATCTATAACAAAAGAATTATGTTTAAATAGTACTTTTAAGATCCCGCTGAACATTGAACAGCAAATCTGTCACGGGAATGACTAAAACTCACAGCATTTTCTTTAATTTACACTGAAGGAAACAACAAAGAATTACTTCCTACTATTTAACGCAATATCTAAGAGTCTGGGTTTTTTTTAACACTCACACTTTTTTCCCATTCACTCTCTCACACACACACACATAGAGCAAGACTCTGGGTTGTTTAGCACAATCACTTTTAAATGATTTATTTATTCAAAGAATTTAAATGGGGGATGAAAATTTTATTTTTTAAGTTTTAGGATTATTTTGATTAAAGTTGACCCATAAGAGTCACAACCAGTAGTGATTTTTAAAAGAAATTCAATACTATTGATACTCTTAAGCCACGAGGCGTGAGTTCGGATCCCAGGCAGTCCGATGAATATTTTTTTAAATAGGATACCAAATGGAATATTGATAAATAAATGTGCCTGCATCACTATATAAGCCTATATCGTATTATTATTAAGGGTATCGTCTGGTTAAGAACCACTGTCCTAAAGTCTATATTGCCTTAGATGCCGAAAAGACTAAAATTTTTTTTTTTTTTAATGTGTTATATTTATTAACTCATATCAGTTAAAGGATGTTAAAAATGTATATAGTCTATATAAAACTAGAATGACACAAATTTTAATTAATAATTTTTCATTTGTCAAAGTGATTATATGGACCCTGTTATGCAATGGTGTGTCAAAGACCAAAAAATTCAAAATTGAGTTAAGCACGGAATATTGTTTCAAATGCTTTAATTAATAGTATTTTTTATAAAATATGTCCTAAAAAAATTTATATTCAATGTTACTTGCACAATTGACAAGAAAAATTATATATAATCCAATGTAAACAAAAAACTTTATTGTTGATTTTCTCAAAACTCGATGTTTGGTCTTTGACACACCATTGCATAACAGGGTTCATATATTGCTCAAATTTAGTGGAAGATCACAATTTTGTAGTTTTATTTAATTTATTTTTTTTATTTATTTGGAGGAGGTATATCAGGGGCGTAAATAAAATCCCCGGAGATCCCGCAATGCGGGGGGTGCAGCAGGTCAAGGGGAGCAAAAAAATTTCCAAATTTCCGCAAAGGCGGAACAATTTGGTTCCGCAAAAAAAAAAATCACATGTCGAAAAAATTTCGTGTTTCTAAAAAAAGAGGTAAAATGATTTTCATGAGGGTAAAAAATTTTTTTCGCAAGGCGGAAAAAATTTTGTGTCCCCAAAAAAAAGGTACAAATTTGGTTCCACAAAAAATTCGTCCCCCCCCCCCCTCGAAAATCTATATATGCCTCCTCCAGAAGGGGACTTCATGTTTGTTCCTGCGAGGGGGGGGGGGGGGCGCGAGACAATGTAGTTACGCCTCTAAGGTATATAGCTAAATGTTGATATTCAAAGATAGAAAGAATGAGCAAAACAGCTATTTTATATTTCACTTTATTGTCAAACCAAGACCGACGTTTCGGTCGTTGAAGATCCCATATTCGACCGAAACGTAGGCCTTGACAATAAAGTGAAATATAAAATAGCTGTTTTGTTCATTCTTTCTACCTAATTTGAATATTTTTATTTAATTTGATAAGAGGGTAAAAATGAGAAATGCAGCTAAGGTTATTTCTTTATTTGGTTAATTCACACAGCTGACGTTTCGGTTCCGTGAAGCTGTGTGAATTAACCAAATAAAGAAATAACCTTAGCTGCATTTCTCATTTTTACCCTCGTTATAATATATTAATATAACATCTCAGCTATAAATTTTTATTTAAGGTTAAATGAATATTATTATCATTATTACAATTTTTCAGAGTAAAGATATCGTAAATCATGGTCTTTTTTTAGTCTTTTCGGCATCTGAGTCACTATAAACATTCAATCTATACTATGGAATTTTAGCGACCATATAACATGGTCCAGGCAATAGGTAACCAATTGATTTAAATGAATATTGAACGCCCTTCTTCAAAACAATCAATTTCTAAGAATAGGCGATTTATTTAAATTTTGTTCTCTCGGCTGCTGAGGCCATTTTAGAGGTTATATTATACA
>JAKCPI010011116.1:0-13307 GCA_023213315.1 Euborellia annulipes | reverse complement strand
GTTTATTTTCTTTTCACTTCTCTAGATCTTCTGAAGAAATGTTAAGGGTAAAATATTCCTTTCTTTCATCTCTCCAAATTTGATTCATGGCCCTAAAATTAACGAAAAGGGGTGGAAATAAGTGGGGGGCTACCCCCCGAAAACGGTACGTGGTGGGTGAAAACGGAGGTCATATTTGGATGCAAGGAGGACATTTTACTTAAGAATCTGGAAGGAATTATCTCGGGGCCGCAAAAAATACTGATTAATAAATAAGTTTTGTTTTTAAATTTTATCTATTAAGAAAAATAGTATTTTAGTTTATTAGAAGGGGGGTGATGCTTCACCTCTCTCACTCCCGAAGGGTGTCATACTTGATTAGAGTGTAATAATTACAAATTGAATGAGTTTATTAAAAAAAATATTAAAAAAGGTAAATATAAAAAAAAAAATTTTTAGTTAATCCGGTTATGCAAATGAGATAAGGAAATATTTAATACCTTAATGAAAAGATGACCAAACGAGTGGATGAACGTCTTAATTGCACAAATAACACAACACAATATAAAAAAAGAAACTAAAACACACGCGAGAGACGAACGGGAGTGACTCATGACACGACTCGAATTCAACTAAAGACAGGCTGGCAGGCAGCCATCGATCGATAGAGAAATAGCATTAGTCTCAGAGCACCCAAGAAAAAATAATCAAATAAATTCTCTATTGATAAAAATACTTTTCATTTGAAAACAAACTAACGGGGATTTATTCTGTTGGGAATAAAATCGATATCTCTTTATTAAATAACTATTAAAAGACCCACTTCCTTTACACACCCTCAAAACTCACCCTCTATTAAATAAAATGCTTCTAAGCGTAATTTTTTGTATTTATTTATTTATTAGGGTTATATTCGAAGTGAAATAATTTTTAAAAGACTTACTTAATTAATCCACCCCAAAAACCCACCCTCTATTAAATAAAATGCTTCTAAGCGTAATTTTTTGTATTTATTTATTTATTAGGGATATATTCGAAGTGAAATAATTTTTAAAAGACTTACTTAATTAATCCACCCCCAAAACCCACCCTCTATAAAATAAAATGCTTCTAAGCGTAATTTTTTGTATTTATTTATTTATTAGGGTTATATTCGAAGTGAAATAATTTTTAAAAGACTTACTTAATTAATCCACCCCCAAAACCCACCCTCTATTAAATAAAATGCTTCTAAGCGTAATTTTTTGTATTTATTTATTTATTAGGGTTATATTCGAAGTGAAATAATTTTTAAAAGACTTACTTAATTAATCCACCCCCAAAACTCACCCTCTATTAAATAAAATGCTTCTAAGCGTAATTTTTTGTATTTATTTATTTATTAGGGTTATATTCGAAGTGAAATAATTTTTAAAAGACTTACTTAATTAATCCACCCCCAAAACCCACCCTCTATTAAATAAAATGCTTCTAAGCGTAATTTTTTGTATTTATTTATTTATTAGGGTTATATTCGAAGTGAAATAATTTTTAAAAGACTTACTTAATTAATCCACCCCCAAAACTCACCCTCTATTAAATAAAATGCTTCTAAGCGTAATTTTTTGTATTTATTTATTTATTAGGGTTATATTCGAAGTGAAATAATTTTTAAAAGACTTACTTAATTAATCCACCCCCTAAACTCACCCTCTTATAAAATAAAATACTTCTAAGCGTAATTTTTTGTATTTATTTATTTATTAGGGATCTATTCGAAGTGAAATAATTTTTAAAAGACTTACTTAATTAATCCACCCCTTAAACATACTCTTTATAAAATAAAACACTTCTAAGCGTAATTTTTTGTATTTATTTATTTATTAGGGATCTATTGGAAGTGAAATAATTTTTTAAAAGACTTACTTAATTAATCCACCCCTTAAACTTACCCTTATAAAATAAAACACTTCTAAGCGTAATTTTTTGTATTTATTTATTTATTAGGGATCTATTGGAAGTGAAATAATTTTTAAAAGACTTACTTAATTAATCCACCCCTTAAACTTACCCTTTATAAAATAAAATACTTCTAAGCGTAATTTTTTGTATTTATTTATTTATTAGGGATCTATTCGAAGTGAAATAATTTTTAAATGGCTTACTTAATTAATCCACCCCTTAAACTCATCCTTGTTGTATTTTATTTATTTATTTATTAGGGATCTATTGGAAGTGAAATATTTTTTAAATGGCTTACATAACCCTTAAATCCCCCCGTCATTAAATAAAATAATTTTATTTTTTGTATTTATTTATTGAATATATTTATTTTAGAAATGTAATAAGTAATTAGTAAAGTAGGATTCCTAAACGCTCTTGCACCCAAAAAAAAAATTACACCCTTTATAAAATATAAAATTTTAATAACATTTTCTTTCTAATTTCGCATATAACAAATTTAAAATTATGAAATTAATATTTAGCAATTTTTGACATGAAGTCTTTCCCTTGCTGGCCCATTTATATTTAAAAAAAACTAAATAAATAAATTTATTACGACCCGCTTAGAGACACCAGTCCTCGGTGACTAGGTCCAACAAACACAATACAAATTTAAATACAATAACAAATACAACAAAACAAAACAAAACAAAAAAAATAAATAGAAATGCACGCCCATTAACAATCAACATGTTCATGTATTTCTATCGAAAGAAAAAAAAAAAATTATCAAAAAAAAAAAAAAATTCCCGCAAGCCACGAGACCAGGAGTAAACGTCGCATTAGCCTTCCCGACATTCGCCTTAAGCCGTTAAGGAAAACCTGGCCAAAACCTTAACAAGGATGGTATGACCTCTCTACCTCAACTATTCTCTGCGATCAAGAACTATAAAATAAAAATTTCACACAATTAGCACATCAACCAAAAAGATATTTTGGCAGAGTACTTAAGAATGTATATAATACTGTATTTAAAAAAAATAAAGAATAAATTTCTTTATAGGAACATTTAAATAGTAATATTTTTTAAACCTTTATCTTATTATTAAAAACTCTGGTGTGACTGGCGCACAGCACACAACTTTCTTTTTACCCTTCGGTAAGAGAAAGTTGTGCACCATGCTAGTCACACCAGATTTTTTGTGTCGACATATATTTAGTTTCCGACAGTACGGTACATTCGAATTTCAAGATGTAAAATTTATAAGTATGGGAAAATATTTATATTTTGTTACCATGGCAACCATTTCCCCTATCTTTCCTATGAAATACAGGAGTAAAGTGGTCTTCAGAAGATTTCAATGGCAAAATGAGAATATACATTTTAAAGAGAATCTAAAAAATAATTGATTTTTCAATTTCAACAAAATTGTTGGAACGAATTTTGAGAAAATCGAAAAAAACTGAAAAAGTAATTCAGTAAGGTACTAGTACTCTTTGGCCGATTTTGATTAAAAGCTTATTTTAGGGGACCAAGTTCAGGGGACCTCAAAACGTGAAGATCAAAATCTCGACATCGAATCTATGACATCAAACCAACATTTTCTCTCTATATATATTAACATATATAGAGGTAAGAGAAAGTAAAAAGAGATTATTCACTGCTCTATGGAGTAGAATCAAAGCTCTAACTTATCACAAACAGAGTTAATGCAAAGTATTTTTTCTTTTCATTTTCTTAAGAAATTTTTGTCAATTTCTCATCAAAGTAGAGATGCCATTTTTGCGATGATTGTACGTGACAGTGCCTTTTGGTGCACCCTTTCTTTTATATGAAAAAAAAAAAAATAAAAAATAAATAATAGATAAGATAGTTGATATTCTACACTCCATCCTGATATTATAGCTATTTTTCATTTCTTGCAAGCAGCCGTGGCGGCTTGAAAAGACTCTATTCGGATCGTGAAGGGCGGCGAGGAGGAGGAGGAGGAGTGAGTGGAGATTGATCTCCAGCAATGTTCGTTTGAGACTCTATTACAGGCAATTTGATGGTCCATGCGTGGGTGGGAGGATCGAAGCTGTGCACTCTCTCTTTCTCTCCCATGATGGAACGAACATTCAATCCCTCCCCCGTGGGGAAGGGAGGTTCCTTATAAAAAATTTTCCCATTTGATATCCTTTTCTATTCACAGAGAAATAATAATAATCATTGATAACTTTTGATTTCCAATACACTTCTAGGAGGCCGATTAAAGTAAATAGGAAAAGATGTTAATAATTTTATGAGAAGAGAGAAGAGAAAAAGTTTATTTTTTAAAATTTTCATATTTTTTAAAAAAAAGAAGATCCGTTTTTATTGATGTAATTTTCTTTAACCACCCACCTCTGCTCATAACTTCTTTCAAAAATTATTTTTAGATAAGACCCACTTTGTGGATAATCTTGGTCTTATTCAAGAGCAGATTTAGCCAAAATCAAATGCTTTTCGTTCTCAGAGACTTTTCAAGATAACTTGTATTATACATATTTAAAAATCTGACACACAGATTTTTCGTGTCGACATATATTTAGCTTCCACTAGGGTTTGGAAAAAACCGGGAAATTTTGAAAACCGGTTTTTCGGTTTTTTACAAAGCAGAAAACCGGTAAACCGGTTTTAAACCGGTTTTTTTTCAACATCTGTTTAGAACGGACCACTATTTTTGGAAGTTAAATTTGTATACAGCATAATTTAGAAATATATTATGGCTTGGTACGGAAAAAGATCCCTTGACCCGTAGTATTAATATTAATACGTGAGGCAAAATTCCTATCTCAAGAGACACCTTAATAAACAAAAAAATGTTCCTTAAATAAATCAAGGGAAAAAAAAAATATTCAAAACAATATTTAATAGAATAATTTTTTAATAACCGCGCCCCTGCCTGCGACGGACCATTCATTGCCTTTTCTTAATTATGTAAAGAAAATTATTATTATTTTTTATTTTTTAAAACGCACACTTTTTTCCCATTCACACTCATGCACACACACCCATTCACACAGTCTTTTCGGCAACTTAGGTCATATAAGACTTGAGGATAACCGTTATATATATAATAATATCTATTGGGAGCCGTTTGGTATCCGAATGGCTTAAATAAAATCATTGAACTGCCTGGGGTCCGACCCCGCGACGCACATAGGAGTATTTGTTCAATAAACCCGGACAAAATTCGAAATCACTAATGCCCAATTGCACCGCCCAATTTAAGTATAACTTAAAATAAAGTATCAACAACATGGCAACGTTGTAAATTTTAGTGATATTCTGCTGATTTATTTGTGATTTAATAATATAAGACTTAAACGATACTGTTATTTATTAATAAATATATATTGGGGGTCCTGGCATCTTTATTCACGCCATTTGGGTCTTGAAACATGATTTTATTTTCAATCAGAGAACGTGTTATCTTAGCAACAAGCGTGGTTAGCAACGGATGACAATGAAAGTGTGTTAAATTTCATACTTAACCCCCAAATATTTAAGCCCTCGATTTCGGGGGCTTAGCAATGACTTAAGTTAAAAAACAATATTGATAATATAATATTAATTAACTAATAATAATACATTTTTTGGATTCGATTTAGATTTTTCTTATAAAAACATGAACATTTTCGAGGATGATCTATATTATATACGTATAAATTAGCGGAGGGCCTGTCGGTCCATCCGTCTGTCACGCTCTGACCAACTTCCCGTTGGAATTTTTAAACGAAATTTTGCAGTCTTATATCAGTAGAGCTGTGTTTTTCAATCTTTTTGAATTTACAGGTTGAAAAATTCTGGCGATTCCCTTGGTCCATAGACCGACAAAAAGTTTGTAAATCAAAAGACTATGTAACAAGATATATGATATTCTCTATTTTGGTACCTATTTCCCTTCTCCATGAAATTGTGTTTTTATTATAGTGTAGAACATTGCCTTTTTCCTTTTGCCGCCTACCCCCGGTGTAGGGCTTCGCCACCCCCTAGGGGTCCCACCCACAGGTTGAAAACACTGTTATAGAGTGGCAGCTCGTTATTAATATTTATATATAAAATTGTTATTAATTAATCAAAAATCATGAAAATTAATATTTTGTTTCCGATTTTCTCATTTTTCTGAAATTAATATTTATAAACAATATGTATTTAATTTAGTTTATGATTATTAAAAAGAAAAAATTATTAAATTAAAAATAAATCACCAGAATATCACTAAAATTTACAGCGTTGCCATGTTGTTGATACTTATTTTTAAGTCATACTTAAATTGGACGGTGCGATTGGGCATAAGTTACTCAAAAGTCGCAATAAACTCATTGTTTCTCAAGCTAGATAACCGGTGCGTCCTAAGGTAGGCTTAAAAATTCCATGGCTCTACACTTGTTTACATACGAGCAGTCGGAACTCAGTCAATATCTAGATCGCATCTCTTTTGTTCTAGGTTCTGCTTCGATTGTGCTAATAGTTTGTATTGCTCTAGTATTTCCGTGTGAATGTTTTACAAGAAAAAGCTTTTGAATATTGCAGAAAGAGGTATGTACTATATTTTAAAACATAAATTGATTCATTTGCAGTCAGAATTTTACATTTACAAACTATTTTACGAAGCCATCATTTTGCCATACATTTTTAGTTCAATTTTCAGACAAAAGCATTTTTGTTTATGTGTCTGATCTTGTCGGGCTATAATTTATATACTGTCTTAAAATATAGTTATTTGACTATTATATACCACTCTTACATCTTCCCCCTAAATCCCCCATTTTGTTTTACAGTTACTTCAAATTAATGAGTAAAAAAAAATGAATTATTTCAAGTAAAACAAAATGTTGGACTTAAGGGATGATGTAAGTGTGCTATATAATAGTCAAATAACCATATTTTATGGCTATATATAAATAATAGCCAGAAAAGATCAAACATAAACAAAAATCCTTTTGTCTGATAATTAAACTAAAAATGTATGCCAAAAATTTTGGCTTCGTAATATAGTTTGTAAACGTAAAATTCTGACTGAAAATGAATCAATTTATGTTTTGAAATACAGTATCTAAGTAGTAGTAGTAGCTAAGCTCAGAATTTACTATTTCCTTCTAAAATCTTGGGGGGGGGGGGCGGTCGCCCCTATTAATCACCCCCCTTAAAATAGCTTCCCTGTTTATGGCTACCTTAGGAGGGACCGGTTATCTGTTGAATAGCTTGAGGAACAATAATTTTATTACGACTTTTGAGTA
Source organism: Euborellia annulipes (assembly GCA_023213315.1). Taxonomy (NCBI): domain Eukaryota; kingdom Metazoa; phylum Arthropoda; class Insecta; order Dermaptera; family Anisolabididae; genus Euborellia; species Euborellia annulipes. Next base: position 6,140 of record JAKCPI010011116.1, on the reverse strand, counting down.
ACTTAGTGATTTCGACTTTTGTCCGGGTTTATTGAACAAATACTCCTATGTGCGACGTTCAGTATAGAAGGTAGGCACGTTACAAACTAGACCAAGCCCGGGGACCACTCCGCTATTAACATATAAAGATTATTTAAGTATTGGAAAAAAGGGAAAAAAATATAGATAATTTATAATTTTTTTTTTTTTTTTAATTTGTTTAAAGTCTTTTCGGCATCTAAGGCCATTTAGAACCCATCCCTATTTATTATATTTCAAATGATTGATAGCCAATTCAAATAAAATAAATTTTTCTCGTTTGGGAAGGAAAGCGATCCCGAATACTGAAGAAAAAAATTAAAAAAAAAACCGAATTCGGTTTTTCGGGAAAAACTCGGTTTCTCGGTTTTTGAAAATTAGCCAAAAAACCGGTATACCGGTTTCGGTTTCCATCGATGTCCAAACCCTAGCTTCCACCGATATATTAGAATTCATGATGTAAAATTTATTATTTTGATAAGTAAGGCTTATAGCTGGTAGTTCAATCAGGATAGGTGAGAAAGAAGAAAATTCGCAGCTAGTTAATATTTCATTATTTTTATTCCCATTATGTTGACGTTTCGGTCCCGGTCGGGACCATCCTCAGAACTAATGTACATAAGAAGAGACAAAGAGATTAGAATCGGGAAAACATTATCAATTATAAATTACAAATTATAAATTTTTTTCCTTTTTTCGTCTTAGAGTACAACCAAATTTTAGAATATATTTTTTATTTTTTACAAGGCTTTTATAAATATATAGAATAATTTTTAAGAGAATTTTTTTATATTTACCAAATGGGTGTCAAATATGTATAAATTATATAATCCAATCATATATCATTCATAGAACTTGAGAAGATATGAATATAAATAAATTATATTAGTTAAAATATAATTGAAAATTAAATGGTCAAGAGAGACGATGGTCACGTCGCAAGACAAATCAGGAGTGAGTGCAAAACTCAAACCTTTCCGCGCATCACCAGGCAAGCTGACCCCCCCCCCTCCATTATACCACTCTCACATCAACAGAACGTTTATACCGCGATTCAACGCTTTATCAAGTGTCCATACATCGAGATAGACTGTTTAGACCTTTGAAAATTCACACAATCATTAGTAAAAATGCAAATGGCCTCTAGAGATAGTCTTTGGCAATAATTAGGCTCACAACCTAGGATCTCTGTAGCAGCAAAATCAAAACTATGGTCATTATTGATAGCGTGTTCATTATTTTGTTACCCTAGCAATTATTTCTCCTATCTTCTCTATGAAGTAGAAGAGTAAAGTGGTCTTCTGAAGATTTCAATGACAAAACGAGAATATACATTTTAAAGAGCATCTAAAAAATAATTAATTTTTGAATTTTAATCAAATTCGTTGGATCGAAGTTTGAGAAAATCGAAAAAAAAAAAACTGAAAAAGTACATCAGTAAATTATTAGTACTCTTTGGCCGATTTTGTTTAAAAGCTTATTTTCACGGTCCAGTAGGGTACAAAACTTAAATATAAAATTTCAACCTCGTAGCTCAATTCTTTCATGCTTAAAATTGAACACACACCCACAGACAGACCATATCGCGAAAACCACTTTTTTGGATTCAGGGGACCTCAAAACGTATATATCCATCAAAATAGTCCCGGAAAGGATATGATTCACAAAAAATCTTAAGTTCATAAATAATTAACCGTTAAAATAAACTCTATATATAAAAATAAAAAGGGAAAATGTATGATACCGGTATGTATATAAGTAGGCCAGCAAGGGGGGTCCAGGGGGCGCAGCCCCCCCTAGACGGAGAAGCCCCGCCGAAGGCGGGGCTTTGCGTCTAGTATTAAGTACATATATATAGGTAAGAGAAAGTAAAAGTTATTAGATTAGATAATGACCCATAAAAGGATAAAGTTAAAGTAAATTTTGAGTTTTAATGTAGGCGTACTGTCGAAAACTAAATAAATGACGGGCCACAAAAAAGAGCATAGAATATAACTCTCATTTACCGATGTTGAGAGAAATGTGTGTGTTGTGAGACCAGTCCCACCAGATTTTTCCTTTCAATTTTTAATTGATTATTTAGAGTTGAATAAATTGACTAAATTTAAAATTACTCTCCCTAATTGAAATAGGCTATTTTTTAATCGCAAAAAAAAAAAATACTCAGAGATGGATTTTTTTATACAGATTTGAAATTGGAAAAAGTAAGTGCCAAGTAAGCATATGATATCTTTTAAAAAGATAAATGGGAAATCCAGAGAAATTCTCTCTCACTTTTTCGTTGGAAGTAGACGATGACACGTCCACGAACGGACCAACTTTCAAATATTTTCCTAACAAGGTTTCCTTTTTTTTTACCTTGCCAACATCCTTTTCCCGTCAGCCCTTTGCAAGCTGCGTCCCTGCTTCGCTCTTTATTTTTCGCTTGGTACACGCGTACGGGAAACGAGGCGCCATTACCAAATTTCGTTGTCTTGCCGATACGAGAAGTTTCAAAAACTCTAACACGTCTATCTATTCCCCCCCCCTCCCCCCTTTCTTTTCAAACACACACATTCACAGATAATCTATAACAAAAGAATTATGTTTAAATAGTACTTTTAAGATCCCGCTGAACATTGAACAGCAAATCTGTCACGGGAATGACTAAAACTCACAGTATTTTCTTTAATTTACACTGAAGGAAACAACAAAGAATTACTTCCTACAATAGTACTAACGCACTATCTAAGAGTCTGGGTTTTTTTTAACACTCACACTTTTTTCCCATTCACTCTCTCACACACACACATAGAGCAAGACTCTGGGTTGTTTAGCACAATCACTTTTAAATGATTTATTTATTCAAAGAATTTAAATGGGGGATGAAAATTTTATTTTTTTAAGTTTTAGGATTATTTTGATTAAAGTTGACCCATAAGAGTCACAACCAGTAGTGATTTTTAAAAGAAATTCAATACTATTGATACTCTTAAGCCACGAGGCGTGAGTTCGGATCCCAGGCAGTCCGATGAATATTTTTTTAAATAGGATACCAAATGGAATATTGATAAATAAATGTGCCTGCATCCCTATATAAGCCTATATCGTATTATTATTAAGGGTATCGTCTGGTTAAGAACCACTGTCCTAAAGTCTATATTGCCTTAGATGCCGAAAAGACTAAATTTTTTTTTTTTAATGTGTTATATTTATTAACTCATATCAGTTAAAGGATGCTAAAAATGTATATATAAAACTAGAATGACACAAATTTTAATTAAAAATTTTTCATTTGTCAAAGTGATTATATGTATATTGCTCAAATTTAGAGGAAGATCACAATTTTGTAGTTTTATTTAATTTATTTTTTTTATTTATTTGGAGGAGGTATATCAGGGGCGTAAATAAAATCCCCGGAGATCCCGCAATGCGGGGGGTGAAGCAGGTCAAGGGGAGCAAAAAAATTTCCAAATTTCCGAAAAGGCGGAACAATTTGGTTCCGCAAAAAAAAAAAATCACATGTCGAAAAAATTTCGTGTTTCTAAAAAAAGAGGTAAAATGATTTTCATGAGGGTAAAAAATTTTTTTTCGCAAGGCGGAAAAAATTTTGTGTCCCCAAAAAAAAGGTACAAATTTGGTTCCACAAAAAATTCCGTTCCCCCCCCCCTCGAAAATCTATATATGCCTCCTCCAGAAGAGGACTTCATGTTTGTTCCTGCGAGGGGGGGGGGGGGGGCGCGAGACAATGTAGTTACGCCTCTGAGGTATATAGCTAAATGTTGATATTCAAAGATAGAAAGAATGAGCAAAACAGCTATTTTATATTTCACTTTATTGTCAAACCAAGACCGACGTTTCGGTCGTTGAAGATCCCATATTCGACCGAAACGTAGGCCTTGACAATAAAGTGAAATATAAAATAGCTGTTTTGTTCATTCTTTCTACCTAATTTGAATATTTTTATTTAATTTGATAAGAGGGTAAAAATGAAATGCAGCTAAGGTTATTTCTTTATTTGGTTAATTCACACAGCTGACGTTTCGGTTCCGTGAAGCTGTGTGAATTAACCAAATAAAGAAATAACCTTAGCTGCATTTCTCATTTTTACCCTCGAGGGATTATAATTAAAATATATTAATATAACATCTCAGCTATAAATTTTTATTTAAGGTTAAATGAATATTATTATCATTATTACATTTTTCAGAGTAAAGATATCGTAAATCATGGTCTTTTTTTAGTCTTTTCGGCATCTGAGTCACTATAAACATTCAATCTATACTATGGAATTTTAGCGACCATATACATGGTCCAGGTAGGGATGAAACGATACCACTTAGGTATCGATACTTTTACTCGATACTGGTATCGGTCGCAAAGTATCGAGTACCTACTCGGTATCGATTGAAAAGTATCGATACTTACTCGTATCGGTCAATTTTTTCGTGTAATTATAGATAAGCAAAAACAGCAGTAAGTTCTGATATTATCAAGATTCGCAGAAACTTTGCAGCCAGGAGATTAAATAAAAAATTTTTTTTTTTTTATTTAATTTCTATTTGCTGACGTTTCGTTTCGGTCATCAATCACGACCTTCATCATCGAAGACCTCCGAGTAGCAAGTATATGATAATATTTTTGCAGATATCAAAGTAAAAAGAAATTGTATATTTTTAATTGCAATGAATATTAAAATACCTATGATCGTGTTGTAATTGACAATATTCGCCCTGATGAAGGTCGTGATTGGAGACCGAAACGTCGGCGAATAGAAATTAAATAAAAGATATGTAAGAGAGACCAGGGAGCATTCCTGGTGAATAGCAGCCAGGGTAAATAAAAAACTTTATTCTTTTTGCCGACGTTCCGGGCGCTAGTCGCACCCATCCTCAGGGCAAGCAAATTGTCAAAATATAGTACCAGTTGTGCGGCACCGGAAATTAATCTCATGTAGATACATGTATTTATTATGTCTTTGCATCGAAGGTATGTACAATACTTAAAATGTTTTTTTTACAAAAATGTATGTACAATACTTAAAATGTTTTTTGTAAAAAGCAAAGACATAATAAATACATGTATCTACATGAGCTTAATTTCCGGTGCCGCACAACTGGTGCTATATTTTGACAATTTGCTTGCCCTGAGGATGGGTGCGACTAGCGCCCGAAACGTCGGCAACAAAGAATAAAGTTTTTTATTTACCCTGGCTGCTATTCACCAGGAATGCTCCTGGTCTCTCTTACATATTGAATACCTACAGTTATTCAACCAACAAATTCTATTAAATAAAAAATTTTTCATTTAATCTCCTGGCTGCAAAGTCCCTGCGAATGATTAAATCTCCTCAGGCATTAAACATCAAGTTCTTAAAAAAAAACAACGATGACTAAGAAAAAATTTCAGTTTTAGATGTACTACCCAAAAATAATAATTTTTCGAGGAGTTTCCCTGTTAAAAACTCCTATAATAAAAATTAAAATACAGCGGTACAAACCATTCCACTTATTCCTATTGTAAATAAGAACAAATGTACGTAAATGTTCTTCCGGCCTAACTATTCATCGCGTAAGGACCGAGTATCGATACGAGTATTTTCGACCGATACTTACTTGGTACTCGATTCCAAAGTATCGATTACAAAAGTACTTGATATCGAAAGAAAAGTATCGAGTAAGTACTTGTATTTACTCGTATCGTTTCATCCCTAGGTCCAGGCAATAGGTAACCAATTGATTTAAATGAATATTGAACGCCCTTCTTCAAAACAATCAATTTCTAAGAATAGGCGATTTATTTAAATTTTGTTCTCTCGGCTGCTGAGGCCATTTTAGAGGTTATATTATACATATATTAGGGTGTCCCTTATATGAGCAAAAAAATTTTTTTTTGAAATACCGGAACGCATACCCTCTAATTTTTTTTCAACCTACTAAGCCTTACTTATATATGAAATTTTATTCACCTACGTTGACGTTAACCCGTGCCGACCTGCCCGCAAAGTTTTTGAAAGTAGTCGTTTTTGAGTATCTCTTGATATATACCTAGATTATCGCAATTAAGTCAGTATTAGATAGACAATTAAGTAAAAACAAATTCTTCCTTAAATGAATACTTCGAAAGCCTTCTAGGGGTTTTTT
>JAKCPI010011115.1:0-46751 GCA_023213315.1 Euborellia annulipes | reverse complement strand
AATAAACACAACGACCACAATTTCTTTGGGAAAATGAAATTGTTTTCATTTTACAACAATCGTTGAAGAAAAATTTATTATTTTTTTGTCAATTTTCAACATTCTATTGTTTTGTTGTATTGTATACTTTCTCCGAAGTGTTGGCGTCAAGAGTAACCTGGTGCTCTGCAACATAGACACAAGTGCTCCATATGAACTTTCTTTTGTAATAAAATAAAAATCATAAAATCCGAAAAGATTGATATCGCCGACACTGTAACCTTAGATCTCACAATTTGTACTCGGCCTGCCTTTCCACATGACCACAGCGCAAGGGCGGATCCAGAGGTGTTTCTCGGGGGGGGAGGGGAATTTGGTGTGACTCGTCGCACAGCACACTATTTTTTTTTAATTTCGGTAATTTAAAAGCGCATTCTGTACTTGTTTGCTAGAATATAAATACACATCAAATTTTTAAGTATTAATTTTAAAAATTTTACATTAAAAATAAATTTTTTTGCGAAAAAAAGGTATTTTTTCGAATCTCGGGGGGGGGGTAATTACCTCCTTTACCCCCCCCTTGTATCCGCCCTTGCCACAGCGCCTCATTTGGCTATTTGAATTCAAGGATTGCTATTCTATTCATCGGGAGAAACCTTTCTCATATCGAGATCACGAATTTCTCGGCCTTTCAAGAACATTCTAGATGAACAAATTTAAAAGATCACTCAAAGGTGCAATTATAAAAACAAGAGATTATATTTCTTATATGAAATAAAAATCGGTTTTGATTTTTCTATACATCCTCAGAAACCGATTCTTGATAGAAAGCGTTTAATTTTCAAAATTTCGAAATTTATCCCATAACACTGAATCCATTTAAATAAAAGATAGTTGTTTAAACAAAAAACTTCATCTCGAATTCTCCTGCATTAATTTAATTAAATGTTGCACCTTTTGGGGGGCATGGAAGGAACCTCTACGTGGTGCCCCCTAGAAACGTAGTCAAAGAAGAGAAGACACGGCCAATCCTTCCACGGTATTGAAGCTCAATCAAAAACATGAAACGATTAATGAAGAAGCATCATCATTTCATCAAGAAACATCAATTGTTTTCATTTTACAACGTTGAAGAAAAATATATCATCATCAAGAATCATCATTTAAGAAAGTCATCTGTCTACTCTCGCTTATTTACCATTTTTCTTATTTTAAAAAAGCCCGTGCCAAAATTTATTCTTTCTTTAGAGTTTTCGTTTTACCTTTAGGCTGTGTGACATTTTAAACGTCATCAAACTAATGAACAAATTTCCAAGCAAGACTATTAATGCATACTATTTGTTACTTTGAAATAAATTGAAATTTTAACTATCTTACCTGGTAGATAGTTTACATTTGAGAAATATAAGTGATTTAAAGAAATCTCTAACTATTAGTAATATCCATCTTTTCTTTTCCAGGTTCTCTTCGTTCATAAAAACATCTTACAAATAAATATATACGACTACCAACCACTTCTTTGGGAAAATGAAATTGTTTTCATTTTACCACAAACGTTGAAGAAAAATATATTATTTTTTAATTTGAAGGCAAGTTTCTGTTGATGTTATGGAATGGAAAAATGCAAGTTATAGGTGCAGCAAATAAAGAGAGCCTTTGGATGCCAAATGCCGAAAAGGAGACGTTTCGGACAAAATTTTCTTTGTCCGTCCTCAGTCCTCCTTGGCTTTTAAAGTGTGGTTCCCAACCTTTTGTGGCCTATCGCCCCTTTCTGGAGGTTGACTAACACCTATCGCCCCCTTTTCATTTTCATTTTATGTAACAGAACTATAACTTACCTACTGTACAGTGAGGGACAATATTAAGTCCCACCCATGCGTTTTCTACTTGTGATTATTTCATTGTTTTATAGAAGAAAAAATCTTCATTGAAAATTTTCTAGGTTTGAACCATGAAAGTTTCCATTAAAAAATCTATATATAATAATTGCGGTGTGTCCGTCTGTCCGTCTGTCCGTCTGTCCGTCTGTCCGTCTGTCACGCTCTGTTTGACCAACTTCCCGTTGGAATTTTGAAACGAAATTTTGCAGTCTTATAAAGGACGTTATGGAGAGTCCCGGAAAATACTCGGGTCCCGAAATTCCTATAACTTTTTGAGTTATTAATTGATAAAGTTACGATTTCTCCCATAGGAAATGTATAGAGAAAATTAATGTATTCTTTGCAGTTGTGTATTCTATGAAGGTAAACAAATCCTCAAGCTGCCACTGGTTTGGAATACGTAGTAATAATAATTTTCTTTTTATAATTAAGAAAAGGCGAGGGCCCGCCGCAGGCGGGCCCGAGCCAGCTGGTGGGGGGTCCAGGGGGCATAGCCCCCTGTCTAGACGCCAGGCGGTTTCTCATATTTAAGAAAGGCGAGGGTCCGCCGCAGGCGGGCCCGAGCCAGCGGCTGGGGGTCCAGGGGGCGTAGCCCCCTGCTAGACGCCAGGCGGTCGGGCGGGGCCGCCCAGGCGGGCCCGAGCCAGCGGCTGGGGGTCCGGGGGCGTAGCCCCCTGGCTAGACGCGAAGCCCGCCGAAGACGGGCGGCGCGGCTAGTATATAATATTTCTTTAAAAACACTGAAATAATCATAAGTAGAATACGCATGGTTGGGACTTAATATTATCCCTCACTGTACATTATGGTGGCCTTTTGGTTATACCTGCAAAAAAATTAGAAATTAGAAATTCCTTTTATTTACGCTGCTCAAAAGTTTCCTTATTTCCGAAAAAAAACAAAATTTTTCCTTCTCCCAAATATTCTTTCCCCGAGACTCAAAGCCCTTGAAGTTGACAAAAAAATCGGTTTTTTGCTAAAATTTTCGATATTTTCTATTATAATATCCTAACGAAAAATCAAATGAAATTTTCAATAGTACCACCAGAAAGGAAATTTAATGCTCTTTAATTTTGTTATTATCATATTTGACCTAAATGTGACGATAATGGGATTTAAAGCCCGCGCGCTCATGAATAGTTGATTGCTATCAAGTCAGAATATATGAAACAAACTTATTATTAGAAAAACTAGTTTTTTCTATTTTTTATTCGGGTAAACCTTCTATCATGCCTTTCTACTTAACAAAACAAAGGAAAATAATTATAGAGCGCTCCCTCCCCCCCCCCCCCCCCTCTCATTCTCTCCATTTGGACAGAAAAAATATTAATTAATATTATAATTTTTGTAGTAAGGCATAAAAAGAAAGAGCGAATGCAGCTATTTTTATTTCGTTTATTAGGCACTTCAAGCCGACGTTTCGGTCAGATTTGCGACTTAACTCAAAAAGTCGAATGAGGAGTTTTATTGACACACTTCAGCCCTGAGGATTGTAGCAAATCTGACCGAAATGTTGGCTTGAAGTGCCTAATAAACGAAATGAAAATAGCTGCATTCGCTCTTTCTTTTTATTCCTTACTACAAAAATTATAATATTAATTAATATTTTTCTGTCCAAATGGAGAGAATGAGAGGGGGGAGGGGGAGGAGCGCTCTATAATTATTTTTCTTTTGTTTTGTTAAGTTGAAAGGCATGATAGAGAGGTTAACTGAATAAAAAAATAGAAAAAACTTTGAATTTTCTTATAATAAGTTTGTTTCATATATTCTAACTTGAGAATACGATAAGCAACTATTCAAGAACGCGCGGGCTTTAGATCCCATTATCGTCACATTTAGGTCAAATATGATAATAACCAAAATTAAAGAGCATTAAATTTCCTTTCTGGTGGTACTATTTAAAATTTCATTTGATTTTTTTCATTAGGATATAATAATAGAAAATATCGAAAATTTTAGCAAAAAATCGATTTTTTATCAACTTCAAGGGCTTTGAGTCTCGGGAAAGAATTTTCGGATCGATGGCAAACTTTGCACATCTTATTTTTTTTTCTAAAAGGAAAATTTTGAGCAGCATAAAATAAATAAATTCAAAAATTGGTTTCATATGGCCACCCTAGTGTCTGACCTAAGGGTCATAGGTTCGCCTTCACTCAAGGGCGGATCCAGAGGTGTTTCTCGGGGGAGGGTAATCTGGTGTGACTGGTCGCACAGCACACCATTTTTTTCTTAATTTCGGTAATTTAAAGGCGCATTCTGTACTTGTTTGCTAGAATATAAATACAAATCAAATTTTTAAGTATTAATTTTAAAATTTTGCATTCAAAATACATTTTTTTTCCAAAAAAAAGTATTTTTTTCAAATCTCAGGGGGGTAATTACCCCTTTACCCCCCCCCCTTGTATCCGCCCTTGCCTTCACTGGGCTATACCCTAAGATAGTGGATGAATTTTTTGTTGTGCTTTAATAAATTTAATGAAAGTACTGTACATCCAAGGTCTGAACATCTATGTTTTTTAAACCTCACCAATAGACAGCAATTTTACTTACCTCAGTAAGATGAAATGTATCTACGCCACTGCAAATTGATTAAATAAATTTTTTTTTCATCTTATATATTTTTATTGAGAAAACTTAATTCTCACAATGAAATTTTACTTAATTCTAACTTTACAATAATAATAGTATACTAATTTATTATTAATTTACAAAAAACTATTTACAAATTATAAATAAATAAGGTATAGTGATTTATATATTAAAAAATACTTAAATAATTTATATTTATTTTTTAAATAAATATTTTTTTTTTTTTTCATTTCAAGCCTCTTGAGATTTTAGATTGTGTGGGATATCATTAATACTTTAAACTTGACGCACACTGGATGTGAGGTGAACGCATCGTTCTTGTAATTGTTGTGGGTTCTCTTCTCTCAGGGAGTCGTTGGGATTTAAATTATACCAGATATTTTGCCTTTCGAATTGGACAGCCCCCTACTTATTTCCACCCCTTTTCGTTAATTTTATGGCCATGAATTAAATTTGGAGGGATGTAAAGGAATATTTTGGCCTTAACATTTCTTCAGAAGGTCTAGAGAGATGAAAAGTTCAAGAACATGAACATTTGGTTCCAAGGGGGATATGGGGAGAATTTTGTCCCTTAAATTGCAAAAAAATATATTAAAAATGATCGATTTTTTCTGTTATTTTCGCAATTTTTTCACTCATCTTCTACATATTCCAGCTAACAGAACCCCTGACCCTTCCTTAAACATCCCTCAACAAAAAAAAAAAAATATATATATATAGGATAAAGCAAGATTCACAGCTCCACGCTGCACAGTCGGTCGAATTTGCAAAAATGCGGTTATAACTATCTTTTTTTTTTTGGGCGGATTTTTACAAATTAAAAAAAAATATATATACACTGGAAAGATGAGAGGGGTCTGTTATTTGGAATATTTAGAAAAGCTTAAGGGACAAAATCTTCCCCCCCCCCTTTGATCCAAATGTTCGTGTTTTTGAACTTGTAACCTCTCTAGAGCTTCAGAAGAAATATTAAGGCTAAAATATTCCTTTTCATTCTTCCAAATTTAATTCATGGCCCTAAGATTAACGAAAATGTGGAAATAAATGGGGACGGTAAAAAAAATTTCATTTTGCCGAATAGTGCGTCTCGTCTAGCTTTATGAAATTTCATAGAAGAACAAATAAAATTTTGAAGTACAAGTTGTGGCTGATATTTAGCGAAGAGAGTATTATTATTATTTCTTGGCTGCCTCTGCCTCTAAACATTCTTCACAAAATACAATTTTGTTTCAAGAATTGTTATTTATACAATTAATCGTTAGCCAATTTTTGCTTGAGACGGGATACGAACACCTGACCTCTAGACAGAAATTATTCTCTGTAAAGTTAATTCTTCTTTCTCTCTTCCTTTGGACACATTTTGTTCTTCTAGTATTTCAAAATGAATAATTTATAAAAAAAAAAAATTGTTTTTCTTTTCTCTAATAAATAAAACAATTTTCAAGTCTTATTTTGTTGTTCAATTAATTTGCTTAAATAAAGCAAATGCAAGTATCATTCCGATCATCTGAAAAAAGAAAAAAAACTTTAGATTATATCAAGAAAATAAGTACCGGTATAATACGTATTTAATCAGAAATTTTCGAACCAGCATTGGAAAAAATCAATAGGGTGCACCAAACCACAAAATATTTATTAGCTCAGTATTTGCTCTTTTGTACGATCCTTCCGGAGGGTTGTTTTATAGTCAATATTTTTCAACAAATTTAAAATACAAAGGCCAGTGGAAGAGGAAAAGATACCACAATCGTTGCCAAGCGTGGCGAAACCTCGGATGTGTTACCCCGAGAAATCAACACGCTGATCGTCCCCAGGCATCGATAAAGCTGACGTTTCGGTCCTGTTTAGGACCATTTTCAGTGCACTAGGGCCGTCATTTTCAACATGAATTTACACATTTAACCTTTACATCAATCGTTGGTTTATCTTTTCATACATTAAATACATGTATATTTTTTACTTTCTCTTACCTATGTATAGATGTAATATATATATATATATATATATATATAAAAGTATTGGATTCATGTCAAAAATTCGATGTCGAGATTTTGATGGATCTTCAAGTTTTAAGGTCCCTAAATCCAAAAAAGTGGTTTTCGCGACATGGTCTGTCTGTCTGTGTGTGTGTCTGTCTGTCTGTCTGTCTGTGTGTTCAATTTTAAGCATGAAGGAATTGAGCTATGATGCTGAAATTTTATATTTAAGTTAAACACCCCCCGGGACCGAGAAAATAAGCTTTTAATCAAAATTGGCCAAAGGGTACTAGTACTTTACTGATGTACTTTTTCAGTTTTTTAGATTTTCTCAAAATTCGCTCTAACGATTTTGATTAAAATTCAAAAATCAATTATTTTTTAGATGCTCTTTAAAATGTATATTCTCGTTTTGCCCTCAAAATTGTTTGAAGCACACTTTACTCTTGTACTCCATAGAAAAGAGGAGAAATGGTTGCCATGGTAACAAAATATAAATATTTTCCCATACTTATAAATTTTACATCTTAATTCAAATGTTACGTACTGTCGGGAACTAAATATATGTCGACACAAAAAATCTGGTGTGACAAGTACAGAACACAACTTTCGATTACCGAAGGTAAGAGAAAGTTGTGTGCTGTGCGCCAGTCACACCAGATTTTTATATAAGTAGTAGGTCAAAAATAATTTATAAAGGCCAAGTGCACAAATTATATTTGACTGCTGACACCGAGTTCGGTTTATGAATAATATATAATTTCCGGGCTTTGCCATTATATTTGACCTATTACTTATATTAAAAATATACACAAAGATAAACCAATGATTGATGTAAGGGTGAAATGTGGAAATTCATGTTAAAAGTGACAGCCCTAGTGGTCTGAAGGTGGTCCTAAGCAGGACCGAAACGTCAGCTCTGAAGCGGGCAATAAACGAAATTACGCTTAGCTGCACTCTCTTTGATTTCTAATTCTACCTACAATACAGTTAAAAGCCTAAAAGGCCGCATGGCAAAATTAAAAAAAAAAAAATAAAATCCAAAGAACATAACATCCTTGAGATGTTTGAGTTTGTCAAATTGTCTATAATATTATAGACAAGTGGAAAAACCCGCCTGAAGCCCCTGGACCCCAAATGCATCAAGTTTATTCTTGCTAAATGGTTTCTTTCAAGGGGGTAATTAACCCCCCTCCCTAGAATCTCCTCTGAATCCGCTCTTGGTTTCTTTCAAAGGTGTGGAAATACAGTAATTATAAATAAAAAAAAAAAATCTTTTTAAAATACTGTATTTATGAAATATGATTATTTATTTAAAATATAAAATGATAATATTACCATAAGCCCAGCAACTAAAACGCCCATCGTAGCCAAAATTTCCGCATTGTCTCGGACAAACATCTCTGCCTTATCTAAACATCCTTCAGTGAAAATATTGTTTTGTGTTTGTACACTTTGGCATGGCTCTTGTTTCCTCTAAAAAATTCGTGAAAAATTTATTCAAGAAATTAGAATAAATATAAAACAAAAAATTACCGTTCCATTTGGCATAATAACGTAACGACAACAACTGCTTGGTATGGAACGCCAATCTTCGTAATTGTGAATCCCGCAACAATCCAACTGGAAATGAAGATTAATTGTTAGAGACTTCTGTTATCTTTTGTTCCCTCTTTAAGGGGGTTCGGGAGGCAAAGCTGTTCATTAGGGTGGTTCAAAAAAAGTGAAATCGGAAATCAAAAAACACTACCCTCTCATTTTGTTCCTTTATTAAAGTAAAAATTACCTGCAAAATTTTAGACCGATCGGACAACGTTTACCTGGCCCGACAGAGGGTCAAAGTTCATCGATTTCCCCTAAATTTGATTATTAACATCTGTAACTCCTAAACTGTTGGTCCAGCAAATAAAGTTCATCAGTAATTTTTTGAAGAGCATTAAATTTACTAAAAGAAAAGTCCTTTAACATTTTTTAGTAAAACCAACGGTTTTCATGGTATGGGCAAAAAATCGAATATGGTTAAGAGGCACATTACATTGATTTTCAAATAACTAATAGGGTTAATGAAATTTTTTTTCAAGTTCAGAAATAATTTCAACAGATTCTTAAGTAAAATGACCTCCTGGAGCCCCTACTTATGTTATTTCCCCCCTATTCGTTAATTTTTGGGCCATGAATTGAATATGGAGGGATTAAAAGGAATTATTTTAGCCTTAATATTTCTTCTGAACGTCAAGAAAAGTGAAAAGTTTAAAAATATGAACATTTTGATCCAAAGAGGGGGGGGGGATTTCGTAGATTCAAATTGCAAAAAAAATCATTAAAAATGATCGATTTTTTCTGTTTTTTTCGCAATTTTTTCACTGATTTTCTACATATTCCACCCCCCCCTCATCCTTCATTAAACATCCCTTAACGAAAAAATATATATATTAGGATGGTTCAAAAAAAGTGGTGGAAATAACATAAGTAGGGGGCTCCCCCCGCCCCCCGAAAACGGTACGGGGTGGGGGAAAACGGAGGTCATATTTGGATTCAGGTCATTTTACTTAAGAATCTGATGAAATTATTTCGGAACTCGAGAAAAAATTTCATTACCCCTATTAGTTATTTGAAAATCAATGTAATGTGCCTCTTAACCATTTTCGATTTTTTGCCCATACCATGAAAACCGTTGGTTTTACTAAAAAATGTTAAAGGACTTTTTTTTTAGTAAATTTAATGCTCTTCAAAAAATTACTGATGAACTTTTTTTGCTGGACCAACCGTTTAGGAGTTACAGATGTTAATAGTCAAATTTAGGGGAAATCGATGAACTTTGACCCTCTGGCGGGCCAGGTAAACGTTGTCCAATCGGTCTAAAATTTTGCAGGTAATTTTTACTTTAATAAAGGAACAAAATGAGAGGGCAGTGTTTTTTGATTTCGGATTTTTATTTTTGACCATCAATAAACTTGGACCACCCTACTGTTCATATGGCGTTAAGGATCTTAAAAAGTTAGCCAAAAGTCGAAAATTTGCCAATAGATGGCAGGATGGTAGAGCTATATTTAATCTCATGTATTTGTTTAATTTTGGTTGATCTTTTAATAATGTATAGTTTATAAATATTATTATATATCATTTATAACAGCATACATAAGATACATAATATATAATAACATTTATAAAATATTCATTGTTAATAGATCAATGAAAATCAACCAAATGCATTAAATATTATTAGCTACCATTCTGACATCTTTTGGCAAATTTTCGTAATAGAAGTTTTTTTTTTCTTACTTTTTAAGATACACGCCATCTTATCGGGTAACCGAGGCCAATGGCAGAAAAATATAGAAAAAACAAATATTCACCGTGGATTGTGTGATATCCCAAGCCTCGGTAATGGCACGTTGCCTTCCATATTGTGACAGTGAGCGAGTCATCTGCTGCTCCATTGAAGTTCTCACCTTCTCTCTAAAGACAAATCCCAAAACTCCTCCAACAAGCATTGTTGCAAATAATATTAAAACCACCAGCAGGTACTAGAAATAAAATAACAAATAGGTTTGTTGAGTTGTTGAATATTTATTAAATTCTCAAGATACTCACACAGAAGAGCATACATTTGAGCTCTTTTTTGAGCGCCTCGACATCCAAGGAAAGCGATGATAGCGATGATACTGCCAGTGACGATGAGGATCCAACTGGCGCCAGTCAAGAGATTCGTACCGAGGAGCTCCGAGAGGAAGGACTTGTCATGGAGAGTCCAAGCGCCTAACGCCACCACTGCCACTCCACCGATCTACGACACCCAAGTCACCCTTTGCAAAATTATCCTTTATCAGTTCCTGTCATTTCAAACCCACATTTATTATCTATCTATTAATTCCTTAATGTCCCGTTGAAATTTCGCTTATTTCCTGTTGCAAGTTTCGAAACCAAATTTTATATGCATAAAGAGGACCTTCTGTACTGGAAAATATGGCTATCGCTTAGAGCTCAAAATAAAAATCTATTCATCATTTTTGTCTTTGAAAGAGAGCTCTTTGATTTGAGTTGTCCCTCCAACTTCAGCCCAAACATTACGCCATCATTAATTCAATAAAAATTAATAATCAATAAAATATTTTCTTACTAACAAAGGTTGTATTTATGTGGGTATCACGAGGGTAAAAAGTATTAACACAAATTTAAATACTCGATATATTTCGGGTTGTTAACCCATTTTTAGGAGTTAAAAAACATTTAAATTTGTGTTAATACTTTTTTCACTCTGATACCCACATAAATACAACCTTTTGTTCAAAATGTTTCACTTGAAACCCACACCGCAATCCTTAAATTTATTTTCTTACTTTATAGAAATTATCTAATGGAACTGTTTTTAATAATAGAAAAAACGAAATGATAGAAAATTAAGCCGACAGTCTCTGCCTAGTAGCTAAAAAGTTTAGCTATATCGACACCAGAGGCGCCACTAATCAAGAGCGCCTTGTCGTTAGGCAAAATCTTGCCAAGACTGGTATCATCATGTGCCTATTTTATAGGAAAATATTAATCTTAATTTTTTTACACTTCATATGGGACACTCAGAGAAAATTATATACAGAGTTACCAAGAGCTCAATGGGGAGGCAATGGCTAAGCCGGCTAAGCTTAGGATTACGGAGTCCGAAGTCTCAACACGACTCGGGTTCGGATCTAGCTTGCCGCAAATAATTCAACCATCCTGCCGAAGTCTCCTCTTAGGGTAGGTAGGGGGGATAGCCCCATCGTGGTATCACAAAGGGCCTAATTGGCCTGTGTTCCCTCTCTGGGAACGGCCACTTCAACCTAACCCTAACCTAACCTACCAAGAGCTCTGGGACCATAGGCGTAGCCACGGGGGGTTTTGGGGATTCAAACCCCCCCATTGGACCCAAGCCATGACTAGATATTTAAGCTCTATAATTCAAAATACTTTTTCTCTATATATATTTCATATATAGGGTAAGAGAAAGTAAAATATAATAATTTTCTCTAGCTTAAAAAATTAAATAAAACGCAAAAAATTCGAGAAAATTCAGAATTTTTCAATTGAAAAGAATTGATTTTTGTCTTGCTTTATGAAAAATTAAAGCCGCTTAAAATTGATTAAATCTCGCAAATGAAAAATAATAAAAATTATTATATAAATAAATTTATTATTTTTTTCCTTAAAGAGATTTGAGATGGTACTCTGGTCAAGAAAAACAGATAGAGGAACACTTCGGTATTTTAGGCGCATCTACTTAAAATTAAAAGAGTTGCATTATATATTGCCTGATACGAGTTGATTGAAAAATTGCGGCACTTAATTAAGAAAGGGCGGGCCCGAGCCACCTCGAGTGTTGTACAGGGTGGGGGGGCTAGTCATATATCTCATTAGACGCCTTGTACTGCCCTATTAGTCGGGGAGGGGGGGGGAAGAAGAGAAATCATCCTGAACCCCCCCCCATCAAAAATTTCTGGCTACGCCTATGTCTGGGACTCTATATAATACCTGTAATTATCATGAAATTTACAAATAAAAATTTTGTTTTAAAGAAAAACATTTTGGAGCCTACTCTCTTAAAAAAAAAATTTTATTTGTAAATTTTATGATAATTACAGGTATTATATAGAGTCCCAGAGCTCTTGGCAGCTCTGTATATAATTTTCTCGGAGAGTCCCATATGAAGTGTAAAAACAATTAAAATTAATATTCATTAGAAATTTTCCTATAAAATAGGCATATCTAATGCCACTCTTGGCAAGATTTTGCCTAACGACAAGGCGCTCTTGATTAGTGGCGCCTCTAGTGTCGATATGGCAAACTTTTTTATTTACTAGGCAGAGACTGTCGGCTTAATTTTCTATCATTTCGTTTTTTTTTTTTTTATTAAAAACAGTCCCATTAGATAATTTATAAAAAGTAAGAAAATAATTTTATTGATTATTAATTTTTATTGAATTAATGATGGCGTAATGTTTGGACTGAAGTTGGAAGGACAACTCAAATCAAAGAGCTCTCTTTCAAAGATTTTGGATCTGAATAAAACAAATTCGTCCAAAAAAGTAAATACATTTTATATACGTATGTTTCTTTCACTTGCTTTCTCTCTATTATTTATTTTACATTTTCCTCCCTCTACAAATAGAACCAAAGCCTAAGTCAGGGGTCGGCAAACTTTGGTATCCAAATGGCTTAAATAAAATCGGATCATTGGATTGCCTGAGGTCCGTACTCGCGACTTTTGGTATACGAGGTTAGCACGCTAACCCCTACACCAAGCCCCGAGGGCCATTAAGATCTGGTTCCTATTAATTGATAGCCAATTCACTAGACTGTATGTACTTACAAATATTATAAGGTTGATGGCGAACATGCTGTACTTGAGACATTTCCCGCACTTGTCCAGTTCTTGGCCGTAGCCAATCATTTTTGAAAGATTTTAACTCTGCAAAAAGAAAACAAATTTATTAATCAAAACAAAGATCAAAATTTCGCACAGTGAAATAATTAATTAAAAAACACTACAAATTTTCTAGGCTATATTCAAATCATTTATTCTGCAAGTACAATAATGAGAATATACATTTTAAAGAGAATCTAAAAAATAATTGATTTTTGAATTTTATTCAAAATCGTTGAAGCGAATTTTGAGAAAATTGAAAAAAAAAAAACTAATAAAATACATCAGTAAATTACTAGTACTTTTTGGCTTGTTTTTGATCAAAAGCTTATTTTCACGCATCAAGTGGTGCGATGATGACAAGGAATTGTCGAAATACGTATCAAGTGTTAATTTTTTAATTAATAAAACCTTTGAAACAAATAACCTAGTGTATAATTTGTATATTTAATTTTAATTTTTTTAGCTTATGTAAGCATTTATTTTGGCTGAACCTGCCCTAGGATTAAGATCGTCCTAACAACCTCCGATTCTTATCTATTAATTATTCATCCCATTATGAAGAAAAATTTTTAATATTAATTAAGATCTCTTAATAAATAAATAAATACATATTTTATTATGAAATTTTTTCTACCGCACGGAAAATTTTAATTTTTTCCGCAACTTTTCCGCTTTTGCAAATCATTTGACCTTTTTTTTTTTACATGCGACTCAGGTTTCGGCCGGCCGAAAGTTTCAGCTACTTTTTGGCCGAAACCAGGATTTTTGGATGAAACCGTAACCGAAGCCGAATATTCGGTCGGTTCCTAGTTATTTCGTTTTTGTCACTGTGTTGATCTCTATCCAAGAACAATTTTATCAACTATAAATTTTGATTTTAGCTTGTTTTAGCTAACTCAGGATAAGGAGAAGGAACATGACTCCTTAAGTATTCAACTTTTAACAAAAAAATCAATCACTTTTATTATATCAACTGCTGTGTAAACTTTTTTTTTTTTTTAAACACTTTTTTTAACACTTTTTTACTATCTCGTATTCTCATTCACTCTCACATTCATACACACATTCACATAGTCTTTTCGGCAACTTAGGCCATTTAAGACTTTAAACGATACTCGTATTTATATAATATATATTTATTTGGGGTCCAGGTATTTGGTATCCAAATGGCTTAAATAAAATCATCGGACTGCCTGGGGTCCGAACCCGCGACGTTTGGTATATGAGGTTAGCATGCTAACCTCTACGCCAAGCCCCGAGGGCGCGGTATAAACTTCAATAAACATAAACTTAAAACATTACATTGGGATTGCACTCTGAAAATTAAATTAACGAAATGTTATTAGAATAAATAAATAAAGTAAAATCAATCCCTAGAAAAGTCTTTTTCCCCTTGAGCTTGAAATAAAGTATTAGATAGAGCCCTAGGTGGGGGGTGGTGGGGATAAAGGCCATCGCTTCTAATTTGACTTTCCATCTTCTATTGCAATATTCAAATGAGATGCAATTTTCAATCAACATATACGAAAGTGAAATTGTATTCATCTCTAAAATTCATACGCCTCTTTAATGTTTTCCCAAAAATTACATGAATAATTTCAGTGAATTTTGAAATTGCATTTAAATAAATTTACATGCACAGCCTTGCGTTTATTTTTTAACACCTCTCGTTATAAAACGCTCTCTTGTTCTCGTTATTCCCCCCCCCCTCTGGAAAAATTTTCCATAATCTCAGCAGCATATTAATAAACTAATCAATGAATATAATTAAAAATCCCTTTTCAACTTGAAATGACTAAACATTTTTTTTTTCTTGTCAAAGTGAAAGTCAAACTAAAAGATAATAGATGTGGTGGCTATGCAATATTTGTTTATATGACCACACGGAAAGAGGAAGAAGTCACACATGTTGAAACCTTTTAGGAAAGATTTTCTTTCATTCTATAATATATGCAAATATCATATAAAATTTTGGTTAAAGTTTCAGCTGAAACTAAATATATGTCGACACAAAAAATCTGCTGTGACAAGCACAGAATACAATTTTCATTTACTGAAGATGTAAGAGAAAGTTATGTGCTCTGCGACCAGTCACACCAGATTTTTCTTCTTAACCTAAGTCAAAAACTGAAGTTGAAATGTTTTTTTTTTTTTTTTTTGATATAAAGAATAGAAGAATTCTAAAGGTCTATTCTCTAAAAACAGGCGTTAAAATTTAACATCATAAATTGGGTGTTAAAAAGTAAAGTAATAGCATCAGCGTTAAAAATTGCTTTTCTCTAAACTAAGTTTTAACAACGAAAAGAAATTTATTGTAAAAACAGTGGCGTACTATATTAATAATATTATAAAAAAAATATTGTAAATATTGATTTCTAATAAATATTTGTTGTGGCACATTGAACTTTTTTTGCCCAAGGGGCTTGGAGTAGTTGGTAGCGTGCCTACCTTCTATACCGAACGTCTCGGGTTCGGACCCCAGGCAGTCCGATAATTTTATTTAAGGCATTTGGATACCAAATGACTTAAATAAAAATGCCTGCACCCCCCAATTGATATATTAAACATACTGATTATCGTAAAAAGTCTTAAATGGCCTCAGTTGCCGAAAAGACTGTGTGAATGTGAGTGTGAATGAGAAAAAAGTGTGAATGTTTAAAAAAAAAAAAAAAAACTTTTTTGTTTTGTTTTTTCTTTAAAAACATTCAAAAATACATGTGTGCAAATTTTTATTAAAAAATATAATGTATTAAAAGAGAAGGATGAATAAATAAAATCCAGAGCTGATGTTCAGGCAATTTATTTGAATTAATTCCTTCCGCTATAAGTCAACGTTTCGGGGCCAAAACGGCTCCTTCTTCAGGACCATACGGTGTCAAGAAAACAATTAGCCCTCAATTTTGTCGTAAATGACTTGTAGCGAAATTAATCACAGCATTTATGACAAAATTGAGGGCTAATTGTTTTCTTGACACTGCATGGTCCTGAAGAAGGAGCCGTTTTGGCCCCGAAACGTTGACTTATAGCGGAAGGAATTAATCCAAATAAATTGCCTGAACATCAGCTCCGGATTTTATTTATTCATCCTTCTCAATAATATCCACCAGGCTGCCCCTATCTTCATCATGTATTAAAATAGTTATAACTAAATAAATTGATTAATAAATATGAAAAGAGAATGGTCTCACCGCACAAAACTTTCTCTTACTTTCGTTAAGTGTCACACCAGATTTTTTTGTGTCGAGATATAATTAATTTCCTCCGATATATTAGAATTCAAGACGTTTGGAATACGAGGTTAGCACGCTAACTCTCTACACCAAGCCCCGAGGGCTTGGTCGATTTTGATTAAAAGCTTGTTTTCACGGTCCAGGAGGGTACAAAACTTAAATATAAAATATCATCCTCGTAGCTCAATTCCTTCATGCTTAAAATTGAACACACAGACAGACCATGTCGCGAAAACCACTTTTTTGGTTTCAGGGGACCTCAAAACGTGTATATCGATCCAAATCTCGACATCGAATTTTTGATATGAATCCAATACTTTCTCTCTATATATATTAACATATATATATAGTTGTAAGAGAAAGTAAAAATACCATATATTAAAAAAGTTATTGATTAATAAAAAAGATAAGACCTATGACCGCTTTTGAAGCTAATGGGGCCACAATGTGCGCCGTCCCTATTTATTTCAATTAATTGGTATCCTATTCAATTATTATTGAAATAAATATCTTAATACAATAGAATGGACCCTCTCTTGTAGTCTACACTCTCGCCTATTTAACCTCGGGAGTTTCAAAAGCTAGCGCTCCACTATTAAAAGATTTCTTTTTAAAACAATTTGCCTCGACTCCTTTTTCAACTTCCCACCTTCTTGTTTAATTATTCAGAGGAAATTTTGTCAGAGTGAGGAAATCTTTTGCAAGCTGACGACAACAACAACAACAACACACATGGAATTGAATGTAAGAATGAGGCTTTTACGCAATACCCCCCCCCCCCCCGTCTATATAACTCGTCATCTTCGTCGACGTCCACAACACAAAGTCGATGTGACCCTCCACTTGGTCTGTCTGTATGTCCTTTCATTTCTTTCTTTTTTTTTTTCATTCACCTTTTAGACTTGTTTAGCAATATAGGTCAATGGAGTGGGAACTGAAGGAATATCAAACCGAAGCAAGGACAAAACTATGATCAAATATCCGTGCTTGATTTCATTATTCTTTCTTTTTTTTGAATAATGAAAAATGAAAAAAAAACATCTGCTGGGACAGACCACACATCATCATGTTGTGTTCTGTGCTTGTGTCCCACCAGATTTTTTGTGTCGACATTTATTTAGTTTCCGATAGTATACAGCAGTGCTTCTTAAGCTTTTTGAAGTCGCGGTCCGCTTGGAAGTCAATATCTCATGGCCCCAGATTGGTTAAAAAAATATTTATAATTTTAATTTCGTATATGCACACATTTACTAGTCAATGTATGCATTTACTAATGTTAACGTTAAGTGTGAAAAATAATATTTTGTTTTGATTAATGAGTGTGTTGTTACATTTCCGACTCTTCACGGATCCCCTGCGGGTAATCCATGGCCCCCTAGGGGGCCGCGGCCCACTATTTTAACTGGTATACAGTATTTCAAGATTTATTTATTTAAGATCTTTTTAGGGCATCTAGGACTATTTAAACCCCATCCCTATTTATTTCAAATGATGGTAGCCAATTCACATGAAATAAAAATTTCCCGCTTGGGACGGGAAGCGAACCCGGGACCCTAGAGATGTAAAATTTATAAACATAAGAGAATATTTATACATATACAATTTATAGCTGAGATGTTAAGGGGGGGATGCAGCTAAGGTTATTTCTTTATTCGATTAATTCACACAGCTGACGTTTCGGTTCCGTGTGTTGTAAATCGCTTTGCACAGGTGTTGTCTGTTGCCTTCTCAGGGGATTTTTGTTGGGGTTTTTTCAGTAAAAGTTGTAATTTTTAAATTTATGTTTATTATATTAATATACAGTCTGATACTTCGGAGGTTGAGAGAGAGAATGCTCTCGCCCGGGAGTGGGGGGTGGCCTTTTATGCCTTCTTCCAGACAGTAATCCCCCATTCCCAGGGGATCAGACACACGTGTAACGATTCCATTTGCAGAATTTGCGCTTTTTTGTGGGAATCTTTACATGTGTGTCTTGTTCTAGAAATATATCAAATTTTGCCATCGAATGAGTTTAAAAATAGAGCTTTAGATTCCAAATATCAAATTTTGTATCTCTCTCTCTCTCTCTCTCGTTCTTTTAGCTTCACAACACGTGTTTGAACCATCTTCAGAGCTGGCGTAAAGTCATTATGAAAGTGTCATAATGGATTTTATACAATTCTTATATAAATGATAAATTATGAGATTTGATGAGATAAATATGAGATGACAGGTAGGGGAGAGGGCGGGACATTGGGACACGAGGCACATTGGGACATTCGAATTTTAGCTCTACTAAATATAAAGTTTGAGTTGTACTCTTTGACCGTTAGGGTGCATTAACTGCTCATTTTATTAAGAAAAAAATTTTATATAATAAAATGGGCACATTTAGTAGAGCTAAAATTCGAATGTCCCAATGTGCCTCGTGTCCCAATGTCCCGCCCTCTCCCCTACATAAATAAATTTATGTACCTCATCATCATCTCATATTGTGTATATATTTATTATTTATTTATTTATTTATTTGTCTATTCAAAATTACAGGCTACACCCAATTATCTTTTGAGACTGTACAAGACTCATAAAAAAAAAAATTCACATGCTTACAATATACAGAAGTACAATTCGTTTCGCTAATATTATACATTTTCATTTTTTTTCTTAAATCAAGAGTCGCGGGAGCGACTCGTCGCCGAGCAAGTAAAAAGCAAAAGAAAGCAAAGAAACTCTTAATACTACCATTTAGTTGATATTCCAATAGATGCCAATGGCCCATTGCATTTAGATGGACGAGTCGTCCCTAGACTATATTATCAAGAATGATTTTAAATCCTTAATAAAAGATAGGGACGTGAAAAAAAAATTTTTGAGAAACTTTTCTCTTTCTGGGCGAATATCTCAAAAAGTTTTTAAGATATCGGAGCCAAATTTTTTTTTATATTAAACTAGAATAAATAAGGATTATTTTGAGCTCGAATTCAAAAAAAAAATTCCAGTGCCAAAAAGAATGACAGAGGCTCAAAGTTGAGATTTTGCCGATTTCGGAAGGTCAAAAGTTAGTCTCTTATTTTTCCTTTTTTTTTTTCTTTTTCATTCTTTTCTTCAATTTTCAAATTTTTAGACAAAGCTACAGGTTTCCCTGCTGGACCGATTTGGATGAAATTTAAAATACAAATAGATACTATCAAAAACCCGATACCTTTGATATAAAATTTCATTTTGGATCAAAAGTGACTTTTTGAGAGGTATTCAAAATTTCAAATTTGTCCTATCTTTAACGTGGCGAAAAGACAATTCTAACGATTTTGCTCCCTGATGACGTCATTTAGAAACATATCTATTAATATTAGTAATTTTCATCCCTAATGGAATAAAAATTTTTAGGATGGATCCCTTCAGTACAATACAATAGATTAACGTGATAAGAAGAAGTGCTACCAACATAACAAAAATAAAAAACCTAAAATTTTATAAAATTTGGTGAAATCCTATGTTTATCGTTTCGAATGGATACCAAACGATGTATTTACATCCTACCAACATAACAAAAATAAAAATCCTAAAATTTTATAAAATTTAGGGAAATCCTATGTTTATCGTTTCGAATGGATACCACACGATGTATTTACATCTTACCAACATAACAAAAATAAAAATCCTAAAATTTTATAAAATTTGATGAAATCCTATGTTTATCATTTTGAATGGATACCAAACGTTGTATTTACATTCTACCAACATAACAAAAATAAAAATCCTAAAATTTTATAAAATTTGGTGAAATCCTATGTTTATCATTTTGAATTAATACCAAACGATGTATTTATTTTTTACTGTTTGGAATGCATATTAAAAGATCTGTTCATGGTATAAATAACAGTAATAAACAAAAATTATGAAATAAAATTTAAATGTAATATTTCACAAAAAGAAGTGAAATCTCAGCAAAAGGGGCGCCTCGCATTATTTTTGCCCAGGGTCGAGGTGAAATCAAAAATGCGCCTCGCTTTTCTGATTTATATAAAAGCGAGGATATATGAAACAAATAAAATTCTGTAGGGGTTTTATTTAAGTGAAAATATTTCCTCGCTTTTATATAAATCAGAAAAGCGAGGCGCATTTTTTTGATTTCACCTCGACCCTGGGCAAAAATAATGCGAGGCGCCCCTTTTTGCATCTCCGATGTTTTTGGCTGAGATTACATTTCACAGAAAAAGTTAAAAAAAAAAAAATAACAATCCAAAAGAAGGAGAAAAAAAAACATTAAAGCAAAAATCAAAACAAAAAAGATAAATATCAGACAGAGTTGAGAAATCTCTTAAATTCAACCTCTCCAACCCCAAAAATTTCTATTTCCCTGATATTCACCTCAGCTATATTTCTAAATATTGACGACCTCATATAAGAATTATTTAAGAATTGTTCAACAATGTATAAAATCCACTATGACACTTTCATAATGACTTTTCGCCAGCTCTGAGGATGGTTCAAACACGGAATCGAAACGTCAGCTGTGTGAATTAATCGAATAAAGAAATAACCTTAGCTGCATCTCTCATTTTTACCCTCTTATTAAGAGAATATTAATATTTTGTTACAATGGCAACCATTTCTCCTATGAAGTACAAGAGTAAAGTAAGCTTCAAACGATTTCAATGGCAAAATAAGAATATTCAATTTAAAGCGCATCTAAAAAATAAATGATTTTTGAATTTTAATCAAAATCATTAAAGGCAAATTTTGAGAAAAATTAAAAAAAAAAACTCATCAGTAAAGTATTTATTTACTTTGGTCAATTTTATTCAAAAGCTCCGACTTGCAGGATGAGGAAGAACTTAACTTAAATATCAAATTCCAGATCATTTAGAGGACTCAAAACGTGTATTTCCATTGAAATCTCGACATTGAATATTTGATGAAATTGCGATATTTTTGTCTCTAACATATTAAGTAATAATAATAATAATAATAATAATTTCATAATGACTTTTCGCCAGCTCTGAGGATGGTTCACACACGGAACCGAAACGTCAGCTGTGTGAATTAATCGAATAAAGAAATAACCTTAGCTGCATCTCTCATTTCTACCCTCTTATTAAGAGAATATTAATATTTTGTTACCATGGCAACCATTTCTCCTATGAAGTACAAGAGTAAAGTAAGCTTCAAACGATTTCAATGGCAAAATAAGAATATTCAATTTAAAGCGCATCTAAAAAATAAATGATTTTTGAATTTTAATCAAAATCATTAAAGGCAAATTTTGAGAAAATTAAAAAAAAAAACTCATCAGTAAAGTATTTATTTACTTTGGTCAATTTTATTCAAAAGCTCCGACTTGCAGTATAAGAGGGAACTTAACTTAAATATCAAATTCCATTTAGAGGACTCAAAACGTGTATTTCCATTGAAATCTCGACATTGAATATTTGATGAAATTGCGATATTTTTGTCTCTAGCATATTAAGTAAGAGAAAGTAATAAATTTCTTCTTTATTATTAATTTGCAAGGATCAGTGTGTGGCCCTGAGGACATTATTTTATGGGTGCTATACTTGAAGGAAAAATATTTTCAAGTTTTTTTTTTTTTATATGAAGGATATGATTATGAAATTCCATTTTCCTAAGAGTTCATGGGAAAAAAAAGAAATAAATAAACTGACTCGAATTGCATGGTTTAACACGAGCGAATTATTTTTTTATTTTCTTACGATTTAGTAAATTATTCTCTCGGGACACGAGCGAAAATTTCCCTGATTATTTTATCCTCCCATATTTTTTTTTACCCATAAAAAGATTGCCAATTATAGCCTATTGTCTCCAACATGATGGCAAGAAGGATAAAAATTCAGATCAACGAAAAAAACAAAAAACAATTAATCTGGTGTGTTTGTCCACATAATTTTCTCTTATAACAAGTTGTGTGATATGCTAACATACACTCCTAGATTTATTATTATTAACCCAAAATCCCACAAATCAAATTGAATATTAAATAACTTTTAATACGCCCCCTCCCCCGAGAAGCTAGAGGTGATGAATATTGCAAGTCTTAAAGCCACAGGGCGCGGGTTCGCGGCAGTCCGATGAATATTTATTTAAATTATTTATACCAAATAGATTAATTAATCCTAAATATTTCTATCGTTAAAATATGGCCTAACATGCCAAAAAGACAAAAAAAATCTGGTATGACTGGTCGCACATCACACAACTTTCTTTTACCTTCGGTAATTGAAAGTTATGTTCTGTGCTTATCACAGCAGATTTTTTGTGTCGACATATATTTTGTTTCCGCCGATATATTTGAATTCAAGATGTAAAATTTATAAACGGAGGAAAATATTTATACTTTGTTCATATGCTGATTCAGACGAGATTTTTATCAATTTAAATTGACTTTTTTTATCAAAGAAGAAGAAGCGAAGAAGCTGCAAAGTCAATTTAAATTTATATTTTGTTATAATGACAACCATTTATTCTATTTTTCCTATGAAGTAGCAGAGTAAAGTGGTCTTCAGAAGATTTCAATGGCAAAATGAGAATATACATTTTAAAGAGCATCTAAAAAATAATTGATTTTACTTTCTCTTACCTATGTATATATGTAATATATATATAGAGAGAAAGTATTGGTTTCATGTCAAAAATTCGATGTCGAGATTTTGATGGATCTTCACGTTTTGAGTTCCCCTGAATCCAAAAAAATCTGGTGTGACTGGCGCAGAGCACACAACTTTCTCTTACCTTCGGTAATCGAAAGTTGTGCACTGTGCTTGTCACACCAGATTTTTTGTGTCGACATATATTTAGTTCCCGACAGTACGTAACATTTGGATTAAGATGTAAAATTTATAAGTATGGGAAAATATTTATATTTTGTTACCATGGCAACCATTTCTCCTATCTTCCCTATGAAATACAAGAGTAAAGTGGTCTTCAAACAATTTTGAGAGCAAAATCAGAATATACATTTGAAAGAGCATCTAAAAAATAAATGATTTTTGAATTTTAATCAAAATCGTTAGAGCGAATTTTGAGAAAATCGAAAAAAACTGAAAAAGTACATCAGTAAAGTACTAGTACTCTTTGGCCGATTTTGATTAAAAGCTTATTTTTCCGGTCCCGGGGGGTGTTTAACTTAAATATAAAATTTCAACCTCGTAGCTCAATTCCTTCATGCTTAAAATTGAACACACACACACACACACACACACACACAGACACACACACAGACACACACACAGACAGACCATGTCGCGAAAATCACTTTTTTGGATTCAGGGGACCTCAAAACGTATATATCCATCAAAATCTCGACATCGAATTTTTGACATGAAACCAATACTTTCTCTCTATATATATATTACATATATACATAGGTAAGAGAAAGTAAAAGTGGTTTTCGCGACATGGTCTGTCTGTGTGTGTGTGTGTGTGTGTGTGTGTGTGTGGTTTTTTTTTTTTTTTTTTTTTTTTTTTTTTTTTTTTTTTTCGAGGGTCGGTGGAAATCTTCATAGACACTGTTGAGCCCGTACTCAACAGCGTGTGGGATTTTTACCCACTAAAACCACCTCCCCTAATGGCCCTCCTTAAAGCCTTCCTGCGGGACCACCGTGAGGTATTACATCGTAGGAAGAGACCTTAGCTTTAATGCTTTTCCGCCTATATGGGTATTACGAGGATGTCTCCTCCTTCATCAATTTTCTTCCGGTTGGTTTCTTTCTCGTTCCAGTCGCCTAAGCTCCTTCATCACAATAGCCGAGAAGCTTTTGACCGCCCTCCACTTTTCCTCTGATCCTAACATGTGGGTTACCAGGTTTTCGGGTGTTGGATTCCTTCCGAAAAGCTGTACCAGATTCTCCCGTTCCTTGCAGAAACGTGGGCAAGAAAAGAAGACATGTTCCACGTCTTCGTTGGTGTCTTTGCATACTGGGCACAAAAGGATCCTCCTCCAGTTTGAAGCGATGTAGATACGCCCGGAAGCACCCATGTCCGGATAAAATTTGGGTCATGTAAAAATCCACCTCCCCATGGCGTCTGGTTATCCACGGTTCGATTCGCGGAATTAGCCGATATGTCCATCGCCCTTTTACTGACTGATCCCAGCGCTGCTGCCAGTCTCCTAGGGATTCAGACTCAATGTCCCTCAGGTCTACGGAACAATCCTCCTCCTTTTTTAGCTTTATGCTTTCTTTGGCGTTCCTTGGCCAAGATGTCTATAGGGAGCATTCCCGCTATCACCCATGACGCATCCATTGACACCGTACGGAACGCACATATTACTCTCAAGGCATTCCGGCGATCCACAGACCTCATCCTAAGTGCAAAGGATTTCGTTCCCAGCGCATCTGCCCATATCGGGGCCCCATACAGCATAACCGATCTGACCACATTAGTCAAAAGGATTCTCCGCTGGGATCCTGGTCCTCCCAGATTCGGCATTATTCTGGATAGGGCGGTATTTACTTTTGCAGCTTTATCGCTGGCATAGTCCAGGTGCTGCTTAAAAGAGAGCCGGTCGTCGATCAAGATCCCCAAGTATCTCACACACGGTTGTGTAACGATTTCATGTTCACCAACCGCGAGGGTGATAGTCTCCCTTTTCTTCCTACTGGAAATCAGGACCGCCTCGGTCTTCTGCTCTGCAAGGTGGAGTCCCCTTGTCCTCAGCCAACGATAAATCATGGCGATTGCTTCATTGGACATGCGAGTAACCTCCTCCGTAAACTTTGCGACGACTACTATTGCAAGATCGTCTGCAAATCCAATAACACGGGACTGTAAAAGCCCTCACGACCGTTCGAAGCTCTGCTACAAATGTGGTGGGAATGGGCATCTGGCAAAAAAGTGCTCGGAATCGCCGAAGTGCATGCTCTGTGCTGAGGGTAGAGGAGAAGGGGGAGACTGTAACCATTCGACGGGAAGCAGTAGGTGTCCCTTTTATATGAGAGCTGTGCAAAAGATAACATCTAGGAAATGAGGCTGTTACAACTAAACCTCAATCATTGCGCTATAGCTCAAGATCTCCTGAGACAAACGGTTGTAGACGAAAAGATAAACGTTGCCATTATCTGCGAACAGTACAGAAATTTGGGCGATGTGGAGTGGGCGAAAGACGCCTCTCATAAGGCGGCGATTTGGGCATGTGGTGGTTGCTCATTTGTGGAGAAGATGAACAGGTTGGAAAATGGCTTCGTCAGGGCTAAGCTATTCGGGCTCCATATTTATAGCTGCTATGCATCACCAAGTATGACCATCGAAGAATATAAGAACTGGCTGGATCGTCTGGTCTCAGACGCCCGCGGTCGTGGACCCTTGGTGATTGCGGGTGACTTCAATGCTTGGGCTTGCGAATGGGGAAGCCGAGAAACGAATGAGAAAGGTCGGGCAGTTCTGGAGGCACTATCGTCGTTAGACCTCGTCCTTGCCAATAGTGGGGATACACACACCTTCCGTAAAGCGGGGGTGGGATCTGTCATCGATCTAACTTTTGTGAGCAGTTGTCTTTGGAGGAGAGGAGTCACATGGAAAGTGAGCGAGCACTACACTTATAGCGACCATCAAGCCATCATATGTGATTTGCATACAGACCGAAAATATTTTATTCCTAAGATATTCGGATGGAAAATTGGTGCGTTCGATGAGGAGGCATTCAAGGTTATGCTTGGAGACTCGGTTGACACTGAGGGCCCGGCGGAAAAGATAGCCAGCGAAGTGATCGATTATATCGCCAAAGCATGCGACGCGGCTATGCCCAGAAGAACGCATTCCAATAGGCGCCCACCGGTTTATTGGTGGAATGAGGAAATAGCTGGGTGTCGGAGTGAATGCTTCCGCCTGAGGAGAACGTACCAGAGGTCCAGGGGTACAGGAGAATTCATGTGGCTGCAACAGCAATATAAGACGGCTCGAAGACGCTTAAAATCTGCAATTAAGAAAAGCAAACACCTATGCTTTAAGGAACTTTGCAGCGATGTAGACCGTGATCCCTGGGGTAGGCCATATAAAGTGGTTATGGCCAAGTTAAGAAACTCCTACTCTAAGACACCGACATGCCCTGTTCTTCTCAAGAGAATAGTGGCTACTCTGTTTCCTGAACAACAGGAAGTTGACTACGGGATTGCCCAGGACCTGAAGGAGAATATTCATCCCATAAATGTCCAGGAAGTGCTGGAAGCGGCTGCCAGGGTGGGCAACAACAAGGCGCCGGGCCCAGATGGAATCCCGAACGCAGCACTTAAATTGGCTATAAACATTCGCCCGAATACATTCGTGGACATGTTCAATGTTTGTCTGAGAGAGGGAGTTTTCCCGAATCAATGGAAAAGGCAACGGCTGGTCTTACTTCCAAAGGGGACAAAATCACCCGACGATCCTTCGGGTTATAGACCTATTTGTATGTTGGATACAATGGGGAAAATTATGGAGCGATTAATTCATAATAGGATTGAAAAGGCTCTTGAGGAGGAAGGTGGTCTCTCGGATCAGCAATATGGCTTTCGCAGGGCTCGCTCAACCCTCGATGCAATCAACATCGTGGTAAATACGGCCAGATTAGCGATTCAGGGTAGTCGGTGGAAAAGAGGCTCAAAGAAATATTGTGCTCTTATTACGCTGGACGTAAAAAACGCCTTTAACTCAGCAAGATGGGACTGGATTCATCGGGAATTGGAAGATATGAGAATTCCTGGTTATATCCGGAAGATCGTGGTCGACTATCTCACTGGTAGACGACTCGAATATACCACTGATATAGGTACGACGCACTACGACATCACTGGAGGGGTACCACAGGGCTCGGTGCTAGGGCCGATGCTGTGGAATGTTATGTATGATGGGGTTCTTAGGCTCCCATTCCCCGAGGGGGTCAAAGTGTGTGTGTGTGTGTGTGTGTGTGTGTGTGTGTGTGTGTGTGTGTGTGTGTGTGTGTGTGTGTGTGTGTGTGTCAATTTTAAGCATGAAGGAATTGAGCTAGGAGGTTGAAATGTTATATTTAAGTTAAACACCCCCCGGGACCGGAAAAATAAGCTTTTAATCAAAATCGGCCAAAGAGTACTAGTACTTTACTGATGTACTTTTTCAGTTTTTTTCGATTTTCTCAAAATTCGCTCTAACGATTTTGATTAAAATTCAAAAATCAATTATTTTTTAGATACTCTTTCAAATGTATATTCTCGTTTTGCCCTCAAAATTGTTTGAAGCACACTTTACTCTTGTGCTTCATGGGAAAGATAGGAGAAATGGTTGCCATGGTTACAAAATATAAATATTTTCCGATACTTATAAATTTTACATCTGAATTCAAATATTCCCTACTGCCGGGAACTAAATACATGTCGACACAAAAAATCTGGTGTGACAAGCACAGTACACAACTTTTGATTACCGAAGGTAAGAGAAAGTTGTGTGCTGTGCGCCAGTCACACCAGATTTTTTGAATTTTAATCAAAATCGTGGGAGTGAATTTAGAGAAAATCGAAGAAAACTGAAAAAGTGCATTAGTAAAGTGCTAGTACTCTCTGGCCGATTTTGTTCAAAAGCTTAGTGTCACGTCCCATGGAGGTGCCTAACTTAAATATAAAATTCCACCTTCCTAGCTCTTTTCATACATGAGATATTTTGTCCACAGACACACAGACAGACCATGTTGCGAAAACCAATTTAATTGTTATTTCAAAAAGTGTTAATTGATAAACCCTTCTTGTTAACCAGGGAAGGTTATCATCGGGTTAAGCGAAACTTGATATTTAAGTTTCTAAAAAACATAATATCACAAATTTTGAACATTAACCTGAGATGTGTCGAAACGGGAATTAGCCGGTGATTAATCAAATACAGGAGTCTATTATTCACTAAGAAATTTATTTTCGTTAACAAAAAAACGTAATTTTTATTAATAGTTAAGAAGGAAATAGCGTTAAAAGGAAAAATTTAATTATCCACTTTACTAATTTTTTTTTTCCTTAAAAATTGATGAAATAATTATAATATTTACGAATCTAATATTGATTTTTTTTCATCGTTAACCTCTTGCATATTAAATGTTTTCTGCAAAGTTAATAAGAGACCTTTAGATGGTGAAAAATTTCACTTTTTCACAACATGGTGTTTAATGTCATTTTTTAGTAGGAATATAATAATTTAAAAAAAATGTGCAATGATAAAAAAAATAAAAATAAAAAAACTGTTGGTCAAAAACTTCGACAGTATAGCAAAAATAATTAAGTTAAGCATATTTCCGGACATATATTTATTTATCCATTAAATTCTCTACAGATTTTCCTGAGCAAATCTGGTGTGACATGTATTGATACAGAAAACAACTTTCAGTTTTTTTTTTTTTTCTCATTCACACTCACACTCACACACACAATCTTTTCGGCTACTTAGGCCAATTAAGACGTTTGACGATACTCAGTATTTTAGTATTTATCTAACAAGTTAAAAAAAATAAATTTGTGCATGTGCGACCATTCACACCGTACCATATTTTTAAACAAAAATGATTTTTCTTTTTTTTTTGGTTTAAAGAAGGCACCGGGCTAAATTATTTTTTAATAATTTATACTCTTTCTAATGAAATTAGAGCGCGCGCCTGCCTTGTATACCAAGGGTCGAGGGTTCGGATCCCAGGCAGTCCGATGATTTTATTTAACCCATTTGGATACCAAATGGCTTAAATAAGAATGCCTGGACCCCCAATAAATATATTTACAAATAACTAATATCGTTTAAAGTCTTAAATGGCATAAGTTGCCGAAAAGACTGTTATTATTTTTATTTTGAAATTCCTATCGGGATCCCCGTTTATTTGCCCGATATGCTTACGTGCTCGGGGACACACACTTCAAACCCACCCGGTTTCTTATATTCCAACCTCTTCTATATTATGGAGGATGTCCTAGTTTGAGGAGGGACTCCCTCAGCACCGACTCTTTTCGTAGAATGCATCACTGAGATGGGAACTTCTTTACGTCCCTTCCACAGGGCGGGATGTCACAACTGCCTCTCCTCATAGCTGCGGGCTATTGGGGTGAGATCCAATATTCCAATCCAGTCCTTGCTTGAGGATTTTTTTTACATTAAATAAATATTTTTATTTAATGAAAAATCCCCACGCCAAGGATTTGAACATGGATCTTCTTTGTAGAATCCGACAACCTAGCCCTCACTACGCCAACGAGCCCCCCCCCCCGAAAAGACAGTGTGAATGCTTGTGTCAATGTGAAAAAAGTGCGAGTGTTTTTTATATACTAATGAAACTAGATGTTGCCAATTATTTATTAGTACAGGTTTGAGCCTCCCCCCCCTCCTGTAATTACCCAAATATGAATATTAAATAATAAAATGTTTTAATATAATTTTAAGAGAGCACTTATGCCAATAAAATTGTAAAAAATTGTAATATACTCAAAGAGTCAAGTAGACTCAGAGTAAAATAAATAAACAATCAATCAATCTCGGAGGCTCTATGGCCAGAGGCTTCTCTGGTTGGACACCTGATAGAAAAATTGGACAAACTTTAGGGATTCGAATCTATATGCTTTTCTATAGGAAAAAATTGCTTTATATTAAATAGCGAGGTCAAAGAGCCCTCAGTAGAGTGGGGGCAGTATTAGAGGAAGCACCTCCCGTGCAGTATCTCCTGGGCACTCGCCCCTCCCCCCTCCGCCCCAGGCGCATCAAGCCTTTGGGGCCCCTCGATACCTAGAGTATCTAAGATATGGCCCAGGGACGGTGATTTTATCATATTATTTCTATAGATTGTCCAAAAAATTGATAGTTTTTTTTATAATTATATTACTTAAAAAAACGGCGCGGGCTAGTTGAGCTTCGCCCCCTCTGCTTTCAAAAACCCAGTTACGCCGTTGAATATAACGGACTCATCTTAAAATTATTCATTAATAAATAATAAATATTAAAAAATTAAAAGTGTGATGAGAGAAATTGTGATGTGCTTAGTTACATCTGACTTTTGATTAAAAACACAGCAATGCTGAAAAATATTGTAAAATTTTTTCCATATAATTTTTTTCCTCACGAACTTTTAAGTAAAACATCGAGAATCTTCACAAGACAAGGAATCGAGTCGAACACACCTTCTTAACCCATGCTCACCCTCTCAAAAATCAAGATCCACCTCCTCTGGTGCTCTGAATGTATTAAAGCTTATATTCTTTGAAATTTTAGAAAAAAAAAAATTCCATCAACATCCCATAGGAAATTTTTATTACTTTCTCTTACCTATGTATATATGTAATATATATATAGAGAGAGAGAAAGTATTGGATTCATGTCAAAAATTCGATGTCGAGATTTTGATGGATCTTCACGTTTTGAGGTCCCCTGAATCCAAAAAGTGGTTTTCGCGACATGGTCTGTCTGTGTGTGTGTGTGTCTGTGAACAAAATATCTCCAAGAACAAAAAGAGCTAGGAAGTTGAAATTTTATATTTAAGTTAGGCACCCCCTGGGACGTGACACGAAGCTTTTGAACAAAATCGACCAAAGAGTACTAGTACTTTACTGATGTACTTTTTCAGTTTTTTTCGATTTTCTCAAAATTTGCTCCAACGATTTTTTTAAAATTCAAAAATCAATTATTTTTTAGATTCTCAATAAAATTTATATTCTCATTTTGTCATTGAAATCTTCTGAAGACCACTTTACTCTTGTTCTTCATAGGAAAGATAGGAATTTCTCCTATGGTTGCTATGGTAACAAATTATAATTATTTTCCCAAACTTATAAATTTTACATCTTGAATTCAAATGTACCCTACTGTCGGTAACTAAATATATCTCAACACAAGAAATCTGGTGTGACAAGCACAGTTCACAACTTTCGATTACCGAAGGTAAGAGAAAGTTGTGTGCTGTGCGACCAATCACACCAGATTTTTTTGACTTCAATATTTCAGTGCTAAATTTGGCACTCAATGAATATTTATCTAATAGTAAAATAACCCAATAAAACTCCGTCGATTATTTCGATATACGGCTTGTTCTAAACCTGATTAGCATTGGAAGCAACCAAGTCGAGAACGGAGGTGGAGGAAAGTGAAAGCCGAGGATTGAGGTGAGGATCGCCGAGGTCATTCCAGCCAACACCGACACACATACACACACACACACATCAACTCCCTGGGGAATCCGTTTCTATTTCGTTCATAATTATTTATTTAGTCCATGACGAATTAATAGATGATTACATATTTCCTCAAACTCTCTCAAATTGAGTGATTTATTTAATATTCTTATTATATAATCATTATTAAATCGGATTCCTCGTTGGAATATTAATAGCGACGTGTAAGTTTTAAGGTAACAAAATAGCCTTGAATTGTGCAGCTTCAATTCGCACAAAATCCTTTTTTTATATATATATAGGTGTAAATTCAGTGTTTAGAAAAAAATTGTCAAAAAATTATTACTTTCTCTTACCTCTATATATGTTAATATATATAGAAAGAAAGTATTGAATTCATGTCAAAAATTCGATGTCGAGATTTTGATGGATCGTCACGTTTTGAGCCTGAATCAAAAAAATGTGGTTTTCGTGACATAGCCTGTCTCTCTGTCTCTGGGTGTGTGTTCAATTTAAAGCATGAAGGAATTGAGATAAGAGATTGGAATTTTATATATAAGTTAAACACCCCTAGGGCGTGAAAATAAGCTTTTAATCAAAATCGGCCAAAAAGTACTACTAGTACTTTACCGATATAGTTTTTCAGTTTTTTTTTTCGATTTTCTCAAAATTCACTCCAACGATTTTGATTAAAATTCAAAAATTAATTATTTTTAGATGCTCTTTAAAATGAAATGTATATTCTCATTTTGCCATTGAAATCTTCTGAAGACCATTTTATTCTTGTACTTCATAGGAAAGATAGGAGAAATGGTTGCCATGGTTACAAAATATAAATATGTTCCCAATCTTATAAATTTTACATCTTGAAATTCGAATGTATACTGTCGGAAACTAATTATATGTCGACACAAAAAATGTGGTGCGAGCAGTCACACCAGATTTTTTTTATTTTAAGATACTGAATTTTTTTTAGATCTTTTACTTCTAGGCAGGCAAAGTTTGATCGAATCCAGGAATGATATATTTTTGTTAGCTCTAAAGAAAGGTTAGAAATGTTTTGTTTGAATCCATTCCTTTTACTTTCTCTTACCTATGTATATATGTAATATATATATAGAGAGAAAGTATTGGATTCATGTCAAAAATTCGATGTCGAGATTTTGATGGATCGTCACGTTTTGAGGCCCTTGAATCAAAAAAAGTGGTTTTCGTGACATAGTCCTGTCTCTCGTGTGCTCTGGGTGTGTGTTCAATTTAAAGCATGAAGGAATTGAGATAGGAGGTTGGAATTTTATATTTAAGTTAAACACCCCCTCAGGGCGTGAAAATAAGCTTTTAATCAAAATCAGCCAAAAAGTACTACTGTACTTTACCGATATAGTTTTTCAGTTTTTTTTCGATTTTCTCAAAATTCGCTCCAACGATTTTGATTAAAATTCAAAAATTAATTATTTTTAGATGCTCTTTAAAATGAAATGTATATTCTCATTTTGCCATTGAAATCTTCTGAAGACCATTTTACTCTTGTACTTCATAGGAAAGATAGGAGAAATGGTTGCCATGGTTACAAAATATAAATATGTTCCCAATCTTATAAATTTTACATCTTGAAATTCGAATGTATACTGTCGGAAACTAATTATATGTCGACACAAAAAATATGGTGCGAGCAGTCACACCAGATTTTTTTATTTTAAGATACTGAATTTTTTTTTTTAGATCTTTTACTTCTAGGCAGGCAAAGTTTGATCGAATCCAGGAATGATATATTTTTGTTAGCCCTAAAGAAAGGTTAGAAATGTTTTGTTTGAATGCATTCCTTTTTTTTTGGAATGGGTGCATAAGGTCCGAAAACCTATAATGACCGGTGGTCACATGCAGCCAGGAAGGAAATAAAAAAAGGAGAAGCATAAAGGGGAACTCAACTGCGGGAACTGAGAAGATGTCTGTAGAGATTAGACTTGAAAGTCTAAAGATTGTAGGTTTTGGGGAAGATAGACGCAGGGAGTATGTTCCAATCAGGGACAAAGGAAGATTGGAATTGATTAGTTCTGTTAATCCTGATCTGAACAGCATAGGGATACCTCCCTTGTGTTCCGTGTATATGTTGCTTTGGGCGGGATAATTGATTTTAATTCGGCAGAGCATTGGCCATGGTAATACCTAAAGATAATATAATATCTTTAGAAGAGAGGGACTGCGTATTAATGTGACTGTGCGTGGCAGAATTGTTTTTCAAACCCGAAAAGGATGAAATTTGAATATTTGTAGCAGCCACCCACCAAGATCGTTGTTGTAAAGCAATGCCAAAGTACAGCTAGATTGGTGGCCTTCAGAAAAACGCGTCGTAAACTTTTTTTAGAGCAAAATGGGAATCATACATTTTAAAGAGCATCTAAACAAATGGTTGAATTTTAATCAAATTCATTAGAGTGATTTTGAGAAAATCAAAAAAAAAAAAAAAGTGAAAAAGTACATCAGTACTTTTGGCTGATTTAGTTCAAAAGCTTATTTTCACGCCTCAGGAGGGTATGTAACTTAAATATAAAATTCCGACCTCGTAGCTCATTGCCTTCACATTTATTTTGGTCACATGCCTCCTTAATCAGCGCTAACCGTAGACGGAACATAATTAGTTAACCCTAAGGGTTCTCTCTGATTAATAAGTTTTGCAATTTCGTTAACTACATTCTTCTTGTTTTTGAGTTTTGATTTCAACCATTTACCAAAACCTATGGATGAAGTTATTTTCATTTTTAAATTTGGTCAGAAAAAAACGAAATTTATTTTTAACATAACTTTAGAAACATTAATATTAAGTAAT
This sequence comes from Euborellia annulipes, assembly GCA_023213315.1. Taxonomy (NCBI): domain Eukaryota; kingdom Metazoa; phylum Arthropoda; class Insecta; order Dermaptera; family Anisolabididae; genus Euborellia; species Euborellia annulipes. The sequence goes on along the minus strand of JAKCPI010011115.1, from coordinate 12,802 downwards.
TCTCTTCCATCATTAATTCAAATGAGATAAAATGACGTTAATGAAGCAATTTAAAGTACTTTGTGGTTTTCTGACGGGGAACTCAATTTTTTTAACTTTGTACTTTCCTCTATTAAATACAGTATATATTAAAATATAAATGATTTATTTATTTCACGTAATTAAGTTTAAAAAAATATTATTTAACATAGCTAAATGGGGTGAGCAATTGAAAGATTCTCAAAAACTCTTCATTTAGAATTGATGATATTTCGACTGCCTCTTCTGAACTTTCTCAACATTTAATAATTTGATCAAATAATAAAAACAACTTTTTTTTTTAAATACTAAAATAAAAAAAGAAAATCTGGTGTGACTCGCTTATCACACCAGATTTTTCATGTCGACATGTATTTAGTTTCCCACAGTACAGTACATTCGAATTTCAAGATGTAAAATTTATAAGTGCGGGAAAATATTTAAATTTTGTTACCATGGCAACCATTTCTTTTATCTTTTCTATGGTGCACAAGAGTACTGTGGTCTTCAAAAGATTTCAATGGCAAAATGAGAATATACATTTGAAAGAGCAACGAAAAAATAATTGATTTTTGAATTAAAAAAAAAAAACGTTGGAGCGAATTTTGAGAAAATCGAAAAAAACTGAAAAAATGAATCAGTAAAGTACTAGTACTCTTTGGTCGATTTTGTTCAAAAGCTTCGTGTCACGTCCCAGGGGGGTGCCTAACTTTTTTTTTTTTTTTTTAAACATTTACACTTTTTTCTCATTCACACTCACACTCACACACACATTCACACTGTCTTTTCGGCAACTCAGGCCATATAAGACATTTACGATAACCGTTATTGATTTAATATACATATGGGGTCCAGGCATTCTTGGGGCATTTAAGCCATTCGGTATCCAAGTGGCTTAAATAAAATCATCGGACTGCCTGGGGTCCGAACACGCGACGTTTGGTATACGAGGTTAGCACGCTAACCTCTACACCAAGCCCCGAGGGCCCTCTGTAGCCGAAATGGGTTAAAAAAAACAACAACAAATTTTATTATAAATGGACGATGTTATTCATAAAGGAACCAAGCGCCATTATGATCGAAATTGAGATAAGACCGCCATCTTGTAGGGAAAAAGAAGATCTACCTCTTTATTATTAAATCACAATATTATTACTCTGTGCATTTTTTTGTATGAAACAAGAAAAAAGTCATTGCCATTGGGTTTGTTTACAATTGTGCAAATGAAATGCCCTTTATCTCGCGCTTGGTTCCTTCGTGCATAACATCGTCCAAACAAAACCACTTGAATGATGATGTATTAATAATACTATCAGGAATTAAAGATAGCTACTGCATGTGTAGACGAAAACTCTGGTGTGACAGCACATTACACAACTTTCGATTGCCGAAGGTAAGAGAAAGTTGTGTGCTGTGCGGCCAGTCACACCAGATTTTTTAATTAGTTTTCCGTGTCCATCGATAAAACATAAAATGATAAAAAAAAAAAATTTCTCAATCAATTCAATGTCATATTATAATGATGAATGATTCAGTAGAATTTAAAATTGGTGGAAATTTTGACACGCCTAATACCGGATTAGTCGATACTGCATTCTATTTGTCTCTAATTCCTTCTAAATATTACATATTATTTAATCAATGAAATGTTTTGCTTGGAAACTACATTTCCGTTTTATGTTAATTAAAGAAATTAAGAAATCTTTGAATAGATTTTTGGAATTTGACTTTCTATTAGTTTAGTTTTTAAAATAGATAAGGAATTTCAATAAAATAAATAATCTTTCTCCAGTTAGGTTAACTCCAGATAGGCGAAATCCTATCAAAAGGATCTCTATTCTCGATCTGAAAACTTGGTTCAATCCGGAAAGCCTGAAAATCCTTCGAAAAGGATTAGAGATCTGAGAGCATTAATAATTTCGGTCCACCCCCCTTTCGCTATCCAGATCCAGAAAAAGAATTCGAAAATCCTGGACCGGATCGGATCTTCGGATTTAAATCCAAAAGGATTGCGTATCTGACCTTACGTTTTTTTTTTACTTTCTCTTACCTATGTATATATGTAATATATATATAGAGAGGAAAGTATTGGATTCATGTCAAAAATTCGATGTCGAGATTTTGATGGATCTTCACGTTTTGAGGTCCCCTAAATCCAAAAAAGTGGTTTTCGCGACATGGTCTGTCTGTGTGTGTGTGTGTGTGGTGTGTTCAATTTTAAGCATGAAGGAATTGATCTAGGAGGTTGAAATTTTATATTTAAGTTAAATACCTCCCGGGACCGGAAAAATAAGCTTTTAATCAAAATCGGCCAAAGATTACTAGTACTTTACTGATGTACTTTTTCAGTTTTTTTCGATTTTCTCAAAATTCGCTCTAACGATTTTGATTAAAATTCAAAAATCAATTATTTTTTAGATGCTCTTTAAAATGTATATTCTCATTTTGCCCTCGAAATTGTTTGAAGCACCACTTTACTCTTGTGCTTCATAGGGAAGATAGGAGAAATGGTTGCCATGGTTAGAAAATATAAATATTTTCCCATGTTTATAATTTTGACATCTTAAATTTCTAATATCATTGGCGGAAACTAAATATATGTCGACACGAAAAATCTGGTGTGACAGCACAGAACACAACTTTCGATTACCGAAGGTAAGAGAAAGTTGTGTATGTGCGCCAGTCACACCAGATTTTTTTAATCTTTATATATATAATTCTTCTGTACGTGTGTATGTGACTGAACTCCTCCTAAACGACTGAACCGATTTTGATGAAATTTTTGTGTATGTTTGTGAGAATCCCGGACATGTTTTGTTTCACAAATAACAATAAGTTATTCAGTAATTAACCGTTAAAATAAGAAAAAAATAAAAATTAGGAGAAAGGGGTTGCCATGGTAAGAAAATATAAATATTTACCCATGTTTACGATTTTTTTTATTTATTTACATTTTGAATTGTAAAATATCGGCGTAAATTTTTTGTTTGTGTATCGGGGAGAGCCCGGAAAGGATATAATTCACAAAAAATCTTAAGTTCATAAATAATTAACCGTCAAAATAATCTCTATATATAAAAATGAAAAGGGAAAATGTATGTACCGGTATGTATATAAGTAGGCGAGCAAGGGGGTCCAGGGGGCGCAGCCTCCTGCGAGCCCCGCCGAGGCGGGGCTTTGTCTAGTTTTTAATAACAATTTTTTGTAGATGTACAATAAAATTAAAGAGGTGGACAATATTGATAGATAGAAGGTATTAAGGAGATTTTCTTCTTTATTTGGACCCTGTTACGTATTAGTGTGTCAAGCGCCAGCTCCCGAGATTTGAGAAAATTAACATTAAGTTTTTTGTTTTCATTGGATTATATATATATATTTTTTTTTTCTCAATTGTGCAAGTAACATTAAAAATATGAAAATTTATGACATATTTCATAAAAAATTACTATTAATTAAAGCATTTGAAACAATATTCCGTGCTTAACTCATTTTTAATTTTTTGGCGCTTGACACACTAATGCATAACAGGGTCCATTTATATTCAGGGGACGTTTTGATCCCCGTAGGTGTTATCTTCAAATTACGGAGACTATTCATCTTCTTGCATTCATTATTAAACAAAATTAGTATAAAAATCAATAAAAAAAATTGTGTAAACAATTAACTCTTGAAATAGCCCTTGGGCCTTGGTGTAATGGGCAGCGAGCTTGCCATTTGTACCAAAGGTCGCAGGTTCGCATCCCGTCCCAGGCGACATTCAGTTGAATTGTATACCAATCAATTAATATAAAAAGGGACGGGGTTTATATCGCCTCCGATGCCAAAAAATATCTTAAACGAAATAAAAAAATCTGGAGTGACTGGTCGCACAGCACACAACTTTCTTTTACTTTCGGTAATCGAAAGATGTGTTCTGTGCTTGTCACATCAAATTTTTTGTGTCGACATATATTTAGTTTCCGACAGTACGGTACATTTGAATTCAAAATAGCCCTCGGGCTTGGCGGAGCTGGAAGCGTGCTAGCCTCGTATACCAAGAGTAGCGGGTTCGGACCCCAGGCAGTCCGATGATTTTATTTAAGCCATTTGGATACCAAATGGTTTAAAAAATGCTGGACCCCAAATTGTATATTAATTAATTAATAACGGCTATCGTCAAAGTCTTATATGGCCTGAGTTGCCGAAAAGACTGCGTGAATGTGTGTGTGAGTGTGAGTATCATTAAGGTCGATTGGAACAGGGTCTTTTTTTCGCGCAGTGTATTATAAATATTATCTTTTAAACAATGCCAGTAGAGCCACCAGAATATTTAATGACTAGCCTTCGTGTTCTGAAGATAACTCTTATCGGAATCTAAACGTCAGGTTAAAAAGAAAATAGACCAGTAGCATACTCTTCTTGTAGGCCTATTATTAAATTTTATCTTATTAGACATTAAAAAAAAAAAAAAAACTCGAATATCTCTCTCCTCATGCAATTATTATATCTTTGTGACCCAATTGTTTCAACTTTGTATTTTAATTATGTGATTAATTAATCAGGTTTTAGAGAGGGTCACTCACCCCGTAAGATGTCTACTCCAGTTATTTGATCGATAGAATTGAATTTTTCATAGATTTTTTTGAAATTTTAATAACAATAAATTTTTTAACTAGGTAGAGAGAGCTTTGTTTGATATTCAGTAGTTGGAGGCTTTTCAAACAACAGACAACAGACTGTAAATCAGTAGAGTTAGTTAGATAAGGAAAATTTGAAAGATTTTTTTTTTTAATCTTCGGCATCTCAAGTTATGGCCCAACGAAATTTATTTAGACTTTTAACGATACGATATATGTGAGGATCCATGCATATTTATTTAAATATTCATCGGGCTGCCTGGATTCCGCACCCGCTCCAATTTGCAAGATGAGTTTGTATTTTTGATTGGGCAAATCTGGTCTCAAACCAGAACCTAAAAAGGTCGCACACATTGTTCCCATCTCTATATAATAAAAGAGTCAATGGACAAATCTGACGTTTCGGTTCTATGTTTTAATTATGTTCAGAGCTGGCAAAAAGTCTGTTATTGTGGATTTGATACATTTTTAGATCCTTTTCATTATGTTAGCGAGGTGAATAGCTGAATCAAGTAGGATAAATAAAAGGCCAATCAGCTCTATATCTTTCTTTATTATAGAACCCACAGCGACGTTTCGGTCGACTATGCGACCATCTTCATGGCTATGGTTCCGCCAGTCGCTGTGGATTTCTATAATAAAGAAAGAAACATAGCTGCTTGGCCTTTTATTTATTCTACTACATAAATACATATATACAAATATTGTTATGGCCAGGCTACATGTAGTCTATATAACAATTCATTCATTTAGGGAGGGGGGGGAGAGGGAAAGATAAAGTTATATATATTTTTTAACCCCACCATGCATCTTCAAAAAAAATCATTGTCGCAAGAATGTGATTGTCTTGTAGTAAGCGATTTCATGGATAACTATACGCGTTTTATATTGACTCAACTGTTTATTATGAATACGAGTTTGCATAATTTTTTTACTTTCTCTTACCTATGTATATATGTAATATATATAGAGAGAGAAAGTATTGGATTCATGTCAAAAATTCGATGTCGAGATTTTGATGGATCTTCACGTTTTGAGGTCCCCCTGAATCCAAAAAAGTGGTTTTCGCGACATGGTCTGTGTGTGTGTGTGTGTGTGTGGGGGTGGGTGGGTGGGTGGGTGTGTGTGTGTCTGTGTTCAATTTTAAGCATGAAGGAATTGAGCTACGAGTTTGAAATTTTATATTTAAATTAAACACCCCCGGGACCGGGAAAATAAGCTTTTAATCAAAATCGGCCAAAGATTACTAGTACTTTACTGATGTACTTTTTCAGTTTTTTCGATTTTCTCAAAATTTGCTCCAACGATTTTTTTTTTTAATTCAAAAATCAATTATTTTTTAGATGCTCTTTAAAATGTATATTCTCATTTTGCGATTGAAATCTTCTGAAGACTACTTTACTCTTGTATTTCATAGGGAAGGATAGGAGAAATGGTTGCCATGGTAACAAAATATAAATATTTTCCCATACTTATAAATTTTACATCTGGATTCATTATATTTCGACACGAAAAATCTGGTGTGACAAGCACAGTACACAACTTTCGATTACCGAAGGTAAGAGAAAGTTGTGTGCTGTGCGCCAGTCACACCAGATTTTTTTTTATTTACGATCTTTCAGCATTGGAGGCTATTTAATACCCGACCCTATCTATTTCAATTTATAAAGATTTTTTTTTAATCTACTAGCCGCGTGGGGGACTTCGCCTCCCCTGGACTTCCGCCAGCTGGCTCGAACCCGCGTGAGGCGGACCCTCGCCTTTTCTTTATTATGAGAAGCCGTCCAGCCAGCCTTTGGCTTCTAGACAGGAGGGCTTCGCCCCCCCCCTGGACCTCGCTCAGCTTGCTCGGGCCCGCCTGCGACGAACCCTCGCCTCTTTTTCATTCATTATAAAAAGAAAATTATTACTACTATTCCCATCCAGAGCCTGCTTGAAATTTATTTACATTCATAGAGTATATAAATGCAAAGAATACATAATATGTCTCTATACATTTCCTATGGGAGAAATCGTAATTTTAGGAATTAATAACTCAAAAAGTTATAGGAATTTTGGGACCCGAGTATTTTTCCGGGACTCTCCATAACGTCCTCTATAAAACTGCAAAATTTCGTTTCAAAATTCCAAAGGGAAATTGGTCAAACAGAGAGTGAAAGACAGATAGAAGGACACTCCGCTATTATTATATATAGATTTTAAATCTTTACTACAAATTAAATTTTATTTTATGAATATATTTCCTTATAAATTAGAACCCGGGATCTCTAACTTGGAGTGCGACCTCAGCTAACACTTGTCATTTGATCCACCGGCAAGGAAACTCACAAGTCAGAGTCAAGCAAGTTCTTTATTTAAAAATCTCATTCAAATGAATAAATTTTCCCGAAGAGGAGAATTAGGGCCGGCGTCTGATGCGGGAGCATCGCCCGCACCACCCACGCTCTTTTAGAGAGAGTTTAAGTTGATATAAAAGACAAATGAATGAGAAATTAAAATAATTCATTTGTTGCCACCAACACTGTACAAGAGAGAGAAAGAGCATGCAACTTTAGTAAACAAACCAATACGGTCCAATGAAATAAAATAAAAAAAAATGGAGAATTAAATATTAAATTTGACATTTTAGAAGAATTATTCTAATAATAATTTTTTCATTCATCATTGGAAAATCCGAGAGGAAAAAAAGTAATGAGAAAAAAAGAGACTTACCTCAATAATTGTCTTAATAGTGCACATATATGGCTGAAAGGAAACTGAAAGTGAGAGAAGCGCGAGGTGCGCGCCAGAGAGCGAGTGTCGAATGCAGCGCACCTGGTGAATAGGAGGGGAACTCGTTTTAACGAGAGGGAAAGGGATCCCCCGTCCTTAAAGACCCTCCTCACCTTAATCACCTTCCTCGTCTGTTTCCTCAATCGATAGGAACAAGACATCTCTGGATTCTTTGTGTTCTTTTAAAAAACAAACAAAATTCTCTTTTATTTGCCATTTTACTTATCCGCGCGCGCGCGCTTGATGGCTAAATAATTATTTATTTTGATTGCCGTATTCTTATCTTTTATCTTTTTTATTTTTTTATTTACTATTGAAGGAAATTGCACGTCTTTCGTCCAACAATCGCCTAGGAGGTTTTACAATTTAGGGGTTCATTGTTCAAATTATATACACATTGTATATTAGCCTGGGGGCTTCATCCTGGATTTGGTATCCAAATGGCTTAAATAAAATCATCGGACTGCCTGGGATCCGAACCCTCTACCCTTGGTATACAAGGCAGGCGCGCTACTAACTACGCCAAGCCCGAAGGCATTATCTTCTTAATTATGAAAATAATTTTTTTTTTTTTTTTTAACATGTGTTTAACTTAAATATAAAATTTCAACCTCCTAGCTCAATTCCTTCATGCTTAAAATTGAACACACACATACAGACAGACCATGTCGCGAAAATCACTTTTTTGGATTCAGGGGACCTCAAAACATGAAGATCCATCAAAATCTCGACATCGAATTTTTGACATGAAACCAATACTTTCTCTCTATATATATATTACATATATACATAGGTAAGAGAAAGTAAAAATTGTTTTCGTGACATGGTCTGTCTGTGTGTGTTCAATTTTAAGCATGAAGGAATTGATCTATGAGGTTGATATTTTATATTTAAGTTTTGTACTCTCCTGGACGGTGAAAATAAGCTTTTAAACAAAATCGGCCAAAGAGTACTAATACTCTACTGATGTACTTTTTCAGTATTTTTCGATTTTCTCAAAATTCGCTTCAATGATTTTGATTAAAATTCAAAAATCATTTATTTTTTAGATTCTCTTTAAAATGTATATTCTCATTTCGCCATTGAAATCTTCTAGAGGCCACTTTACTCTTGTACTCCATAGAAAGGATAGGAGAAATGGTTGCCATGGCAACAAAATATATATATTTTCCCATTCTTATAAATTTTACATCATGAATTCTAATATATCGGCGGAAATCAAATATAATTATGTCGACACGAAAAAATCTGGTGTAACAAGCACAGAATACAACTTTCGATTACCGAAGATAAGAGAAAGTTGTGTGCTGTGAAACCAGTATTTTTCATATAAAATGTTCATTTTTTACTTTCTCTTACCTCTATATATATATGTAATATATATAGAGAGAGAAAGTATTGGATTCATGTCAAAAATTCGATGTCGAGATTTTGATGGATCTTCACGTTTTGAGGTCCCCTGAATCCAAAAAAGTGGTTTTCGCGACATGGTCTGTCTGTCTGTGTGTCTGTGTGTGTGTGTGTGTGTCTGTGAACAAAATATCTCAAGAACGAAAAGAGCTAGGAGGTTGAAATTTTATATTTAAGTTAGGCACCCCCATGGGACGTGACACGAAGCTTTTGAACAAAATCGACCAAAGAGTACTAGTACTTTACTGATGCAATTTTTCAGTTTTTTTCGATTTTCTCAAAATTTGCTCCAACGATTTTTTTTAAAATTCAAAAATCAATTATTTTTTAGATTCTCTTTAAAATCTATATTCTCATTTTGCCATTGAAATCTTCTGAAGACCACTTTACTCTTGTACTCCATAGAAAAGATAGGAGAAATGGTTGCCATGGTAACAAAATATAAATATTTTCCCATACTTATAAATTTTACATCTTGAATTCAATTGTACCCTACTGTCGGAAACTAAATACATGTCGACACAAAAAATCTGGTGTGACAAGCACAGTACACAACTTTCGATTACTGAAGGTAAGAGAAAGTTGTGTGCTGTGCGCCATCACACCAGATTTTTTTTAAATACAATTCATGAATGAGTGGACGTTTCTTCCCAGTGGTATTCTAATCTTGTAAATATCGAAGATGGAATAATATATGATTTATGAAAAATTAAAATTAACATCACCCCTGAAGAGGCATTTGAATAGCTAAGAGCTGAGTTAAGATTTACTGCATTTGGTCCACTTTCTTTAAGTTATCTTATACTTAAATAAATCGATGATCTCATCCTTAAAACTTTTACTTCTCTTCCGATCCTCGTATTCACGAGCATCAAAAAAAAAAAAAATTATAAAAAGTTTCAACTAACAATTGTAAAAGATAATTTATTTGCACTCTATTGAATAGTAGCGTTACGTTTTTTAGCTGGGCCCCCCCCCCCCGCAAACCTTTATTTCGGGCCCCATTATTAGACCATACAAAAAACATTTTTAAAATACCGTATATCCCTGAACCCTGAGGGCCCGGGCCCTCTCAAAGAGAAATTTTCATTATTTTTTTTTTTATTTAAATTTTTCGTTTTTATCGGAGCTACAGATTTTTAGCCCGGCCCGGTGGGCCCCACCCAAGGTCCGGGCCCCCCGGATCGCGGGGTCTGCGGGGGCGTACGCTACACCACTGCTATTGAATATATAGGCGTATATCAATACATATATTGGGGTCCAAGCCAATTGGGGGGTAAAGGGGTAATTCCCCCCCCCCCCCCCCCCCCGATATTTGAGAAAAATATTTTTTTTAGGAATTAAATTTTATTTTAAATTATCGAAAGTAAGAAAAAAATCTGGTGTGACTGGTCCCTCCAGATTTTTTGTGTCAAGATACGTATATTTGGTTTTCGACAGTACGGAACATTTGAATTTGAAAAATCTGGTGTGACTGGCGCACAGCACACAACTTTCTCTTATATTCGGTAATCGAAAGTTGTGTTCTGTGCTTGTCACCCCAGATTTTTCGTGTCGACATGTACATATTTAGTTTCGGCCGATATATTAGAATTCAAGATATAAAATTTATAAGTATAGAAAATATTTTTATTTTGTTACTATGGCAACCATTTCCATATCTTTTCTATAGAGCACAAGAGTAAAGTGGTCTTCAGAAGATTTCAATGACAAAATGAGAATATAAATTTTAAAGAGAATCTAAGAAATAATTGATTTTTGAATTTTAATCAAAATCGTTGGAGCGAATTTTGAGAAAATTGAAAAAAAACTGAAAAAGTGCATCAGTAAAGTACGAGTACTCTTTGGTCGATTTTGTTCAAAAGCTTTGTGTCACGTCCCATGGGAGTGCCTAACTTAAATATAAAATTTCAACCTCCTAGCTCTTTTCGTTCTTGAGATATTTTGTTCAGGGACAGACAGACAGATCATGTCTGCGAAATCCACTTTTTTGGATTCAGGGGACCTCAAAACGTGTATATCCATCAAAAAATCTCGACATCGAATTTTTGACATGATATCCAATACTTTCTCTCTATATATATTAACATATATGTATATAGAGGTAAGAGAAAGTAAAAAGATATTTATTTTTGATTACATTCATTTAAGGAGAGAGTAAGAAAAAATTTATTATTTTCTCATTCAATAACCCGTTTAACTTTGACCCATTTTTTTTTATTTTTATTTTATGATTCCAGAAATATAAGTGTGAGCTGGAATCGAACCTAGTCGAGGACAACAACTAAACTTTTACTCTCTTATTTGAGATAAATCATAAATTAACAACCCTTCTTTTAGCTCTTTTTGGAGTCATGTAAAATATAAAAGTGTCGAAAAGAAAAATCTACAAATCTAAAAGAAAATGCTGAAATGACGCCCAATCTACCTCTATGTATAATGTATAAGTATAAGTTTATTTCAAGCTGTCAACATTTAAAATGCAAGTTTGGAATTAAGGTGCTATGGGAAATTAAATATATTTCACTTATCTTATCTTATCGAAGGGTAAGAGAAAATTGTGTGCTGTGCGCCAGTCACACCAGATTTTTATAAAGTTATTGTAACATTTTACTTTTAAAATTTTTGTTTCTTGTACTATCCAAATAATATTTTATTCGATAATAAAGAAAAGAGACATGTCAATGAACTGTCTTATCAATATTTAGTGAAAGAGATTAAATCGATTTTATTCGAATTTGTATCCCATTCATTACACTATAGGGATGATTAAAAATTTAATACTATTCAATATTTCCTCTTATTATTATTCTATTAGTTTATTTGACATTCATGTTAGAGGTTTAATATAAAATTAGAAGATAATAATTAATAAAGAAAGACAAAGATAAATTCTCTTTAAATGTACATTTTTTGACATGTTTGCATTTTACCAAAAAAAAAAAAGGCCAGTCCGCCTCTCTTATGGCTTAAGGGGGTTTAGTAGTGTAGATGCCTCGCAGGTTTTCCCGATAAGAGGGTAGTGTGTGTCTTAAAAGAACAAACAAACAAAAATCTGGTAGACTGGCGCACAGCACACAACTTTCTCTTACCTGCGGTAATCGAAAGTTGTGTTCTGTGCTTGTCACACCAGATTTTTCGTATCGACATGTATTTAGTTTCCGACAGTACGGTACATTCTATAAGTATGGGAAAATATTTATATTTTGATGCCATGGCAACCATTTCTCCTATCTTTTCTATGGAGTACAAGAGGAAAGTGGTCTTCAGAAGATTTCAATGACAAAATGAGAATATACATCTTTAAAGAGAATCTAAAAAAATAATTGATTTTTGAATTTAAAAAAAAAAAAATCGTTGGAACGAATTTTGAGAAATTCGAAAAAAACTGAAAAAGTACTCTTTGGCCGATTTTGTTGAAAAGCTGTGTCATGTCCCATAGGGGTGCCTAGCTTAAATATAAAATTTTCAACCACCTAGCTCTTTTCCAATCTTGGAGATATTTTGTTCACAGGCACAGAACAGACAGACAGACAGATCAAAACATGTATATCCATCAAAATCTCGAAATCCAATTTTTTGACATGAATCCAATACTTTCTATCTCTATATATTAACATATATATGAGGTAAGAGAAAGTAAAAAATACCTATTACGAAAATTTTCCAAGAGATGTCAGATTGGTAGCTAATAATTTTATGCATTTGGTTGATTTTCATTGATCTTTTTTTAATAATGAAATACTTTATAAATGTTATTATATATTATGTATCTTTTATGAAAGCCATATAAATATAGGCTAATAAGGGGATCGGCTGTTAGACTAACCTGCCATCTTTTGCACGAGTGCTGAACTATCTGAACACATAATTTTTAAATATATCTACGAATCTTATTTTTAAATTTTTCTTAATTAATATGTCATTAATAATAACAATAAATTAATTTTCAAGAGTCAAGAGATGCCGGTGTTACATAAGATATT